>PVJS01037782.1:0-19731 GCA_004027185.1 Glis glis
TACTTTGGGAGACGGAGACCGGAGGATCCGGGTTCGCGGCCAGCCTAAGCTCTCTCTCTGTCTCTGTCTCTCCCTCTCTCTCTCTCTCTCTCCCTCTCTCTCTCTCTCTCTCTCCACTTAGTGAGGCCCTCCACAACTTCATGAGACCCGGTTTCAAAATAAAGTATAAAAAATAGGGCCGGGGACTTGGTGCGGAGGTAGAACACCCCCGTGTTCAATCCCTGGTTCCACCAAAAAAAAAATATATATATATATAAAATGATAATTTTAAGTTATCCTGGAATAGAAAAGGAAATGAATATGGAAATTACACTTAATTAAAATACATGTGGAATACGGCAAAACATAATCATAGAGAATTTTATAGACTTTCACAACATCAAAAACCTTGGGTACAATCTGCTACATTAATAGATTAGAGGGGAAAAGTTATATGATTACCTTTGCAAATGGGGAAAATAATTGACAAGAGTTAACATAAATTTATTTTAAAATGTCACAATATTCTCCAATACAAGCTATTCTTCCTAATAAAAGAAAACTCAGAGAACTCAAATAATTTTCCCAACCTTGCACGCTAAGCAGGAACACGAGACGAGTTTAATCGCTGTTCCTTTGTCCACTTGTACATTCATCAAATATTTCTTGGACCCCTAAGGGCAAAGGACTGGAAAAGAAAAAAACCCCAGAAGGCCAGAAAACAAACAAATAAGTATAAAGTATGGCCAGTGGCATACTTAATTATTAAGAAGAACAAAAAGTAGAGTAGGTGAGAAATTAACTATTTTACATAGGTTGAGCAGGAAAAGCCTCATTAATAAGGTGATATTAATCTTGAGCAGAGAACTAAAGGAACAGTCAGCAGATATAAAAGAAATAGCTTTCCAGGTACAAGCATTAAAAATATAGTGACTGTGGGAGGGAATCGTGGTGGGAATGACAGAGGCCAATTCAAGTGAAGAGTGACAGGAGGTGAGGTCAGGGTTAACAGCAGAAAGGTGGCGGGGAGTGTGCTCTCAGGTAAGGACATGGGATACACCCTGGCTGTCATATTGAGAAAGGCATTTTGTGGACAAGCCTGGACACAGGGAGTCAGGTTGGTAGACTGCCACAGTAACCCAGGGTAACGGAGGTAGAGCGGGTGTGTCTTTTGAAGAAACAGGATTTGCCAATGAATTGGATGCTAAGTATGAAAGAAAGAGAAGCATCAAGGATGACTCTGAGGATGCTGGTGTGAGACACGGGAAGAGCAGAGGTACCAACCGTTAATTAAGATAGAGGAGGATGCGAAAGGAGCAGATGGGGAGGAAAAGTCAGGATTCCAGTTTTGAAACTATTACATGTCCTGTTTATTAGATGTCCAATTTTATCAAGATGTTGAGGAATGAGTTAGCATTTGGGAGAGAGGTCCAGGCTGCAGATATAAATTTGAGATGCACCGGCCAGTTGATGGTTTCCAAGGCCAGGAGCCTGGATAAGATTCCTCAGCAAGGGCAGGAGGATGGAGAGCAGGCCTGAGGACTGAGCCTCGAGCTCCCTGGTTCCTCCATCTGCATGTCTTCCATGATCTTAAACATGGGCATGGAGCACCTCCTTTGCAGCTGTCTTCATCAGCCCTGCCTCTTCTTCCCTTCTTCCCTGCCGAAGTCCACCTCTCTGCCTGCTCTGACCTTGCCACATATCAGACTGTGGCTAGAGAAATATCACCATGCTGAATGGTGAAGCTCACTTTTATTTGTGACCTGTAACTGCAAGAGAACCACCTTTAGTGATGCTCAGCTATTGATTACATCTTATTAATCTACCGATATTCGTAGGGACTGTTGCTCTACTCCTTCCTTCCCAGGGTAACACTTTCTCCATCCCCACACACAGCTGATCACTTGCTTCTCCTTTCTGCCTGAGAAGGCAGAATGCACTAGAGGACCCACGCATCTTCCATCTACTTGTATCTGTTTTCATATGCTCTGTTTTTCCTCCTTAATGAGGGATAAATTGAATCTGTATCTAAGGTAGAACCATCTATTTATGCACTAAATCCTATTCTTTTTCATTTTCTGAGGCTACTGTTCCAGCAATTATCTCCCGCATCACCAAATGTTCTGACCCATCTCAGTGATACATGATACTATTATTTCTCTCCTTCATGTAGAAAAGTCATAGCTTCGCAACATCCTCCAACTACTGACCAAGTTGTCTGTTCTCTGTATAACAAAAATACTTTTTTTCTTTTTTTTTTTAGTACTGGGGATTGAACTTAGGGGTGTTCTAACTCCGAGAGACAACTCCAGCCCTTTTTTATTTTTTTTTAAGTTTGAAACACAGTCTCGCTAAGTTGTTGAGGGCTTTGCTAAATTGTTGAGGCTGGCCTTGAACCTGTGATCCACCTGTCTCAGACTCCCAAGTACTGGGATTATTGGAATGTGCCACTGTACCCAACTCAAAAATAGTCTTAAAAGTAGTTTATATGTGCTGCCTCCAACTCTTCTCCCCACAGAATTTCCTTCCTTCCAGAACGGTGCCTGAAACATAGTATATGCTTATTAATTTTTTGGAGTAACTAATGAAATCATCTTATTTATCAGATAGACACAACAGGTATTTAAATCATTTAATTCTGATGTATTTTTCTATTTTCACTATCTAGAGGTCTCTTTCACATAACTGCACTCGGTAAGCATTTGCTAAATGAGGGAATTATAAACTCATCAATTTTCCTGGGAAAACCACAGGGATATTGATAATATAATAAGTAACAAATGAATCAGTAAACACAAAAGGACCCAGGAATCTATGGGTCTTAGTCTGTTCCGCTCAGCAGATATTTATTGAGTATCTCATATGTGCCAGGTGCTAGGGTTACAGAGGCAAATCGCTATAATTTCTGTCCCTTAGGAAATTATAGGAACATAACACATTCTTTCATTATAGTATTATAGATTGGAAGAAAACATCCTAGAGGAGAGGATAAAAATAAATTACCGTAGAGGATGAATTAAGTTAGTTAGACTAAGAAAGGAGAAAAAGGCTTCCCAGGCAGAGGAAAATGATGGGCAAAGGTACTAAGTCATGAAACATTAGGAAGCACACAGGTAGACTCCAAGCAGTTCAATTTGACCAGCACAGAAACTTAGAGAAAAGGATTAGTGCTGGTGGTCCAGTGAATGAAAAATAGGAGTTAAGCACAAGAGAGCCTTGACTGACAAGAGACGCTGCTATTTATTGTGTCCATGGGTATAATAGCATGCTCATATTTGCACTTAATAAAGTTCATCTTCACTACTCTGTGCAAGGTATATTTAAAGGAAGCAAGACTGAAGGTAGGAAAGTGAGAAATTATTATTGTAGAACCTAAATTGAGGAAGTAGTAGTAAGAACTGAGGCTGGAAATACAGCTGGGTAGAGTGTGTGCTTAGCATTCATGATGCCCTGGGTTCAATTTCTGACTCCAAATA
This sequence comes from Glis glis, assembly GCA_004027185.1. Taxonomy (NCBI): domain Eukaryota; kingdom Metazoa; phylum Chordata; class Mammalia; order Rodentia; family Gliridae; genus Glis; species Glis glis. The sequence continues at coordinate 3,456 of PVJS01037782.1, forward strand.
CAAAAACAAAGAACTGAGAGAGAGGACTGATTAGAGGGACACCTCAAAGGAACATCAGCAGGTCACGGCTGCCTGGACATGCATGGCCATGGCGAGGGAGGGTGTATTGGTCAGGGTTCACTAGATCAACAGAATTCACAGAATGAAGAAAGGAAGGGAGGAAAAAAAGATTTATTAGATTAGCTCACAATGTAGTCCTGAATTTCGACTGCACGTGAAGAGTCAGAGAAATCAGCAGCTAGTCGGGCGGTCTAAGAGCCGGAGCCCCAGGATTGAAGCAATCACCAATTCAGTCCAGTCCAAGATGTGAAGATAAGGAAGCTCTTCGGAGAAACGATGGTGAAGTTTCAGTTCAAAGAGCTGGAGGCCGACGATCTCAGACGAGAGCAGAAGATCAAGAAGCTCTCCAAGGAAACGGCGAAGTTGGAGACTGACGATCTCAAACGAGAGCAGATGCGTTTTCCTCAGGAAGAGTCACAGCTCAGCTCTACGCAGCTTTCTCCTTCTTTTTATCTAAGTCCTGCACCTATCAGAACCCTGCTACCCATATTGAGGGCAGGACTTCCGGTTCAATCTGCTGTTATACAACCAAAGTCACATGATCTTAGGAGGGTCAAGTTGACAAACCAGACCAACTATTACAGAGGGAAAGGAGACTAGTATGACTAACAGATTTTATGGTTTGTAATATCAGGATAGTGGTGCCACTAACTGATCCTGGAAACAAGACTGGCTTGAGGGGAAGATGACTCACTTGGTGTGGTACATGTTAAGTCTAGGAGGCCAGAAGGATACCAAAGAAAAGGTTCTGGCAGACAGATGAGTATATAAGTCAGAAGCTCAAGACATGGCAAAACTGGAGATAAAATGCAATGGCCGAAACTTTGAGTTCACAGGGATCAGGCCAGGAGGACATATCAAGAGAAAATGTCAGTCTGGAAAAAAAAGAACAACAGTCTTTAACCTTTCTTTAGATGATGGCTCTGTGAGAGGCTTCTAATTGCTTCAGGTTACTGGTCACAGCTAATGCAATCACACAGCAAGCAATTACAGCATCTTTGGGCACTCCAATAGCACATTTCCTTAAATGTAAGAAGCACTTTTTTTTTAATTTGGACATTTCAGAAACCAGGTCACATATTCTAAATGATCTCCAACCTCATCCCCAGAAAAGCTATTATTAAAAAAATAATTGTGTTTCAGGTCTCTGAGACAGATTTATGCATGTGAAGTATATTGGGACGCTTCTTCAGGATAACAGTGTGGGGGGCAAGGGAGTAAGCTCAGTCGAGCAGAGGGAAGAGAAGTAGAGTCGCTCCGTGGTCACTAGCTGGGTCTTGTGGAGCTCTGAAGCCAGCATGGTGCCTGAGAGTTGTACCAAGCTGGGGGAATGGGACCCAGGCCCGTAGAAGCAACCCCCACCCCACTCCCCCTCCCAGGACCACAGGATGAAGGATGCTATTGGGGAGTGGGTGTGGCCTAGGCCAAAAAGAGTTTGTCTTATAGAGGACTGTCAGCTAGAAACTAGAAAGCAGCAGTCCCTCCAACTGGGATAACAAATTCTTCATTCCTAGCTGGGCGTGGTGGCACACGCTTGTAATCCCAGTACTTGGGAAGTGGAGACCGGAGGATCCCGGTTCGCAGCCAGCCTCAGCTACTTAGTGAGGCCCTCCGCAACTTCGTGAGACCCGGTTTTCAAGTAAAGTATAAAAAGTAGGGCCGGGGGTATAGCTCGGAGGTAAAACGCCCCTGGGTTCAATCCCCGGTACCGCAAAAAAAAAAAAAAATTCTTCATTCCTGTAGCAGACAATGTCCACAGAATAGCTTTCTACAAGTGCCATTTAAGGAGAAAGGAAAGGTAACATTTTAATTTCAGTATGGTTTGATCTTAATATGATCATAAAAGCATCAGACATAAATTTGCTCTAGCACAAGCCATTTCAGAGTCCATGGTAGTAAAAGTTTGAGTTATCTAGAATCCTATCCTGTTTGGAATAAAGTGGAGGAAGAGAATTATTCATGACAAAAAAAGAAAAAAGAAAGAGAAAGAGAGAAAGAGAGAGAGAGAGAGAGAGAGAGAGAGAGAGAGAGGAGGGGGGAAGGAAGGAAGGAAGGAAGGAAGGAAGGAAGGAAGGAAGGAAGGTGATCCAAAACAATACTTACTGCAAAATTCCTAGAGTGACTGAAAAATTATTTGGCAGTGGAAGAGTGAAATAATAAGGGAAAGTGTTAACCTACTGCACTCTTGGAATCAAGTCAGATTTGCCCTAAAAATGGTGGCGCATACGCATCAGCTTCCCTCTCCTGCATTGCTTTTAGTGACAAAGCAACAGCTCAATCCTATAGTGGAGGTGTGGAGAGTGGTCCCAGCTTGATGTTCATCTTCTGCTTCTTAGAAGTCACCCTGAATTTGAAGCAGGCACTGTCAAAAGGGAGGCTGCCAGCATTCTCTTCAAGCTATCTGCACTCAAATGACAGCCTTACCCCAGGGGACCTCAGGAAGAATCTACACCTGACTTGTGACCCTAAGAATTTAATTAAATTACAAGACTTTTTTTTTGGTACTAGGGAATGAACCCAGGGGCACTTTACCTCTGAGCTACACTGCAACCCTTCTATTATTTTTTTTTTTGAAACAGGGTCTTGCTAAGTTGCTGAGGCTGGCCTTGAAATTGTGACCCTCTTGGCTCAGGCTCCCAGGTACTGGGATTACAGGCATGAGCTACCACATCTAGCTAATCTCAAGGCTTTGAGGTCACTATTTCCCAAGCTCTCAGCTACTTTCCACTCCCTCCCCTCATCTCTCACAGCAAGCCCTGACCAGAAGGTCTCGATGGGGAGTTAAGAGGAATCCAACAAGGCTGGACCTGTTGCTGAGGCAATGGTATGTGTGAGAACTTGCCAAGAGCAACCCCAAAGCTGGAATTCTCCATGCTTTCCCCCCAAACAGGGTCTGCCCAAACAAGACACCATGGAGAAAGCAAGAAATGTGGCATTTTGGACAATGCATTATGGAGGTGAGTGTATACTTCCTAAACCATCAACAACAAGGACAATAGAATCTCAATTCACTTTGCTAGAGAATGAAAATTCTTTTTATTCTCTCTATAGAAAATATTAAAATCATGTACATATGGAAAAGGAAACCTGAGTGTAAATATCTAAAATTCTATAGGAAAGAAAGTATTATAAAATGATTTAGTAATTTAATTATGATAATGTTTTGTGATGAATGTGGTATTTTTCAGGCTTTTGATATCTGTGATTTGTGATTCCTTTTTGTACTTTAAAGAAATAGTGAAAAGTGTTCCACTTAACAACTTTCATAGTTCTGACTTGGCATTCTTTGATTCTCTTTCTTTTAAACTTTTAATATATTGGGGGTATGGGGTATTTTTAATTAGTGTGTGTGTGTGTGTGTGTGTGTGTGTGTGTGTGTGTGTGTGTGTGTGTGTTACTGAGAATTGAACCCAGGGGTAGTCTGCCTCTGAGCTCTACCCCCAGTACTACTTTATTTTTCATTTTGCTGATGGTCTTGCTAAGTTACTGAGGCTGGCCTCAAACCTGAGATTCTCCTATCTCAGCTTCCCAAGTACTGGGATTACAATTGTGCACCACCACACCTGGCAATTAATGTATTATTTTAAAGAGAGCCCAGACCAATAAAAGCTTTAGAGGCCCCACAAAGCTGAATCCTCCCATGTGCAAAGTGCTTGTCTCAGTATCCAAGAGACACAGAGCCTGCCTCATAACTCCATGCCTGGTCTTGTCTTATGCTATTTCATTATCTCTCTTTATTTGTTTTAAATGACATAATCATCACTATTGTGGGCTCAGTTTTATAGGGGAGATAAACATTCAACTACAACCTCCATATACTAATAGGCTATGACTATATATGCAATAAAAATTCACAATGAGGAGAAGGTAGCACCTGTAATGTACACGATACTTGAAACATTTTTTAAGTGATTGTGAATACATGGCTAAATGGGTAATCAATGATACTTAATAAATGCTGCTTCAAATAGAGAAGGTTTTTTGTTTGGGTGGGGAATGAGTTAGTTTTGAAGAGTAGATAAACTTTGAATAGGAAGGAGGTTATTCCAAGTGAATATAGAACCAGTATAAATAATATCATCATGTTATAAGAAAACCTAATGACACTGGATTGAGAAGCATTGAAGGAAGTCCCAGGAAACAGATGGAAACAGGTAGGCTGGAGTCAGATTCCCTATGACCCTCAAAGCCAAACTGAGGAATCTGATTTGATTTGCTACCCAATGGAAAACCACTCTAGATTCTTAGACAGTGGTGTCACCTAATAATTATACTCAATGAGAATGAGTCAGGAATTAAATGCATAACTGAAGAGAAAAAACTGCACATCATTTTTTAACATCAGCTTGTATAAAAATTCAGACTAGATGTTTACCTCTTAAATAAACTATGACTCTAATCTGATAAGTAGTCCCACTTGAATGAATTACTTTAGGATTCCTGATCATCCACAGTCAGTCTTTTTACAGGAAAAGAGAGACTGTCAATTATTGAAGAGTGAAAATTTACATTTCATTTCATGCTAAGTGTGCACGTTAATGATTAACTCTCAGGTACAGAATTGGCAATCGTTAGTTGAGATCATAGCAGGGACTCAGTACATATGTCCAGCAGGGCTTCCATCTGCACAGTGACACTCTTGGTGACTGACTCCTCCATAAGTGTATTTTCAAAAATATCTTCTTTATCAAGTATTCACATTGTCCTCTCATATTGGTCTGCCTACTAAAGATGGATGTCACTCAAAATTTCCATCCCCAAATTTTCAAATCACTCACAGTAAGTACTCTCACTATAGATAAAGACAAGTTGGGCCAACCTCTTTCGCACCTAAAGCTATCTTCTGCTCATTAACATTACCTTCTCTGTTTTTAAACTGTTCTTCTAATAACTAAATGTGAAAGTAAATTTGGAAATAAAATCAGGATGTCAAAGAGCCATCTACACCTGCACATTTATTTTTATTTATTTATTTTAAATTTGTTTATGTGTGGTACTGGGGGAAGCTTACCAAATACTGTGCATTTATGTCTCTATTACTCTGAACTTCATTATGATGGATGATTATAATGCACCAATCAAAATTATATTTAAAGAAAGTAAATTTGGGACTGTTATCCTAATATAGTCATACTTTGGTATCTGGAGCCCTCGGTAGATACCAAATCTACAGATGCTCAAGTTTCTTAGATAAAATAGCATAAAACTTACCTATCAACACACATCCTCCTGGATACTTTAAATCATCTCTAGATTACTTAAAATACCTAACACAGTGTAAATGCAATGGAAATAGTCATATTGTTTAGGCAGCAATGAGAAATAGAACATCTGTCCATGTTCAGGACAGATGCAATCATTTTTCCAAATATGTTGATCCATTAATGGTTAAATCTCAGATGTGGAATTTAGGAAGACAGAGGGCTGACTTAAATATGGACAACACAAAAGTGAGCCAAAAGTCACTAAATGACTTGTTTCAGATTCCTAGCATGCAGTTAGTAGAATAACCAAGAGGAAACACCAACTCTACTCCACCCTAAGGATTGATTCTATTATGTCGTATTGTCTCTCAACATTGCCAAACTGCCTGCAGAAACTTTCCAATCTTTACTTTCCACCGTGTGTGTAGGCAACAAAGGAAGTAAAACCCCCACCCTCATACAACTTATTTATTTGTTAATGTTACTAAACAGCTTACATATATATATGTCATGGGCCTGTGGAGATAAATAGAAGTGACTTTCTTTTTTTTTGGCAGTACTGGGGATTGAACCCAGGGGCATTCTACCTCTCAGCTACATCCCCAGTCCTATTTTTTTATTCTTTATTTTGAAACAGGGTGTCACAAAGTTGTAGAGGGCCTCACTAAGTAGCTGAGGCTGGCCTCGAACCTGTGATCCTCCTGTCTCAGCCTCCCAGGTACTGGGATTACAAGGATGTACCACCACACCCAGCTTAGAAGTGACTTTCTGATAGACATATTTTAGCCAGGATTTTATATCTTAAATAGGTTTGATAGGAAAAATGTATAGCTCTTGATAAAATTAATTTTTATTTGTGGAACTCGATTATCAATACTCTCTATGGTTAGCCTAAGCAAAGAAAGTTGAGAATTAGCCATCATTAAGTGGCACTTTCCTAATGTTCATATTTTTTAACAAATACATATCTTAATTTAAGAAAAGAAAGTATATACATGCAAAGAACAAAGGTGGATATTAGTTTATTAAACATGTATATGTGAAGACAGTAGTTAAACTTGTTTTTGCCATTCCTCTGGACAAGTGTTCAGTAAATAAAGCAAAGCTCAGCAAAAACTGTTTCTGAAGGGGAGAGGGTATACTGCAGGAACAAAGCCCTGTGTTAATAGTCTCAAGAACACAGTACACCAACTCACATGTTCTTTCAAATGCCAACTCTTGAAAAATTTTAACAATTGTCTAGGAAAATTGCTTCTTAGTAGATATTACTCCAATAAGTTTGTGAATTAAAGTCCACAGTCAGTGAACTACCAAAAAAAATAATGATGTTTGGCCTCAGGAACAATAGCATGGGTCACTTAATGACTAGGAGTTATACACAACCAATGGAAATAATAAGCTTTCTGCAGGTACAACACCTTAGTTACGCCAATTAATGACTTAACTTGAGCACCTAAAGAGATATTGTGCATTACTAGCTGAAAAGAAAGTCTTGTCACAGGGTAAAAAGGCTATGCAGAATAATTACCTTTAGAAAAAATGTTTTCTCAGTTTTTAGTGGAACTATAAGAAACATAAATTATATGGAAATGAAAAATGTTAAGAATCTTGTTATTTTACTTTAATTCCCTCAGGCACCCATTAGCATGCTAGAAGTGAACATATACATCAAGCAAAAACCATCAGTAGAAAAGAAGAGGAAAGAAAATTCTTTTCCTGCTTATGCATTTCAACATCTGGGCTACCAGAAGGTATGAAGGCTAACCAACCTGTCTGGACTGCCCCTTGCCCTTCCATTTATTAATTTTTAAAGGAAAATATGAACTAATACCTTTGTAGTTTAAGCTCCCTTTGGACACTGCACAACCTGTTTCCATACAAGGCAAAAAGATCGCTGTGACTTCTATTATCTTTTAAATGTTTTCTTCTCCTCCTTCTTTTTATTCAGGCTAATTAAACATGCCAACAATATTAGTCAGGGTTCTCTAGAGGAATAGAGCCAATGGAATCTGTATATGTATGATCATAAAATCATGTAAGATTGGCTTATATGACCAGGAGCTGAATAGTCCCACAATAGCCATCTGTAGGCTGGAAAGCTGGGGAAACCAGTAGCTGCTCAGCCCGAGAAGACAGAAGCCTTAGAAAAACAGGGACCAATGGTCCAGCCCCAGCCTGAGGCTGAAGACTTGGAAGCCCCTGGAGAGTGATTGGTGTGAGTACATCGAAAGACTGAGGAACAAGAGTCTGATGTCCACGGGCAAGGACAGAACCAATAGATGTGCCCACTCAAGAATAACAGAGCTTGCGCCCGCTGGCAGGCTTCTTCCTTCTACTTTTGTTCCATCTGGGCCCCAGCCTACTGGGCAATGCTGCCAACTTGCCAATCATCTCTGGAAACACCCTCACAGACATACTCAGAAGTGTGTTTTACTCAGCCCTCCCTCAAATCCCACCCTATTCCCTCCCCCTTCCCTCCTTTCCATGCTCAGCATAGTGATTGACTCTGATAAGTTTGCTTCTGATACCCTGACACTTATCAAAATGTATAATTACAATGCACCAATAAATGTAATAAATAAAAAAGAAAGAAAAAAAGAAGTGTGTTTTACTAAGTTTCTAGATGTCTTTCAATGCAATGAAATTCCCAATCAAAATTAACCATTGTAAGTCTACCTCTTGTCAACATGATACCCTGCCATGTCTCCTTAAACCACAGTGAATCACCAAATAATAAACGAGGTCATAATTCCATTAACGTAGTATAACTGTCCTGTAAACATGGAAAATGTACTAATTCCTTCCCAGAATAGAAGGAAAAGGTGGGGTTTTTTTTGTTTTTTTTTATGACACTCTTCTGACACATCTCATAACTTAAATAATACAATGTAAATTTGACAACACTTAAGTATTAATATTAAGCCAATAAATATTATGTTACCGAGTAAAATAATAGGAGAGGATAGAAAACAAAGGTATTTGCTTAATATATGTGTATATGTATAAACATATTTGTAACAAAATGGGAAGGAAATACTCATTACAATCCTTGTTTCTGTAACAAGTCACGTGGTCATAGCTAGTATTTGTAACTACCTTTTTCTACTACCCATTTTGTATTGCCTCTGTCTTTCAGCAAGCACTTCAGCAGGTCTTGGTTCTTTACCTGGAGAGTGACCCACACCTTCATTCCTGGAGGGTCTGGGTCACCTGTCATCCTGCCAGGATTCAGTGGTTGTTGTTTCCCATTGACCTTAATAACAGGACATAGTAATACTAAGAGATGCCCTAAGGGATCTCCTACACTCCAGGCACACTCCTCCTTACCTCCATTGTGGGATAACTGTCCAATTTCCCCTTGGTAATCTGGATCAATCACCCCAGCTAATACCATAACTCCCTTCTTAGCCTGTTGACTCAGAAGCATGAGGAGCCCAAAGTAGCCGGGGGAAGTCTTAACATCCAGTTCAATAGGATCATTGTTGTACCTCATGGTAGAAGCATTCCGCCTCTGGAACTAAGACTTCTAGGAAGCAAAGCATAAGGTTGTGGAAACAGGAAGCAAAATTCTTCTAATAGGTCACTAGGGACAATGATGAGTGGTACCATTTCCATTTCTACCCTTGATTCCTAGAACCATCGGTCCTGTGTATTTCTCCCATACAATACTGAATGCTTATACCATCCAATATGTATCAGAGAAACAGTTTTGGATGCTGATTCAGAGCTTATGCAACCTTGTGAAAAACCTGGCCCCAGCCCTGCAATGTATTGCCACCACGCTGGTGCTGCAATTGCATCTTCAAAAGGCCATTCCACTGTTCCATCAAGCCAGCTGCTTCAGGATGATGGGGAATATGGTATGACAGGTGAATTCCATGAGCATGAGTCCATTGCTCCATTTATTTGGCTGTGAAGTGAGTTCCTGGCCAGAACCAATGCTATATAGAATACCATGATGGTGGATAAGGCATTCTGTAAATCCAAGGATGGTAATTTTGAAGTCTTACATGCAGGAGAGGCAAATCCATACCCAAAGTAAGTGTCTAGTCCAGTAAGGACAAGGTACTGCACCTTACATGATGGAAGTGGCCTAGTGCAATCAACCTGCCACCAGATCGCTGACTGATCATGTTGGAGGCTCAGTGTTGGTATCTGCTGCAGGCAGACTGGGCATTCAGCAGTGGCCATAGTCAGATCAGCGTTGGTGAGTAAAAGCCTGCTTTGCTGAGTTCATGCATAACCTCCACCCCTACCAATCATGGCCACTTTGTTCATGAACCCACTGGCAATGGCAGGGGTGACTGGGGAAAGAGGTTGATGGCTATCTGCAGAAGAAGTTGTGATATCCCTTTGATTATTAAAGTCCTCCTTTTTTGGGGTCACCTTTTGGTGAACACCTATATAGGTCACAAATATCTTCGCATCCTTCGCCCATTCGGAGAGGTCTATTCACATACCTCTATCCCAAATGTCTTTGTCACCAATTCTCTAATCATGCTCCAAGTCCCATACCATCAGCCTGTATTAATGGCCATTGTGCATGAGTCAATATATAGATGCATATCTGCCCATTTTTTCTTCCATGCCAAATGTACAACTAGATGTACTGCCCAAAGTTCTGCTCACTGTGGAGATTTCTCTTCACCACTATCTTTTGGGGATGCCCCAGAAATGAGCTGCAGTGCTGCATCTGTCCACAATGTGCATAGCCATCAGTAAACCGGGCCCCAGTCTTCTCTTCCTCTGCAAACTAATCATAGCGTATACCCCATAAGATCAGAGGGGGACAGAAGGCATAGTAGAAGAAGTAGGAACTATGGGCATTTGGGCCACTTCATGTACCTTACATGTGCCTTCAGGACCTGCTCAGGCCCAATCATGTGTATATCACTTCTATTTGATGATGGACAGCCATTGTGCACATCCAAATTTATGGCTCAGTGGGTCAGTGGGTCAGATAACACCCAGGTCGTGATGGGCAGCTCGGGTTGCATGGTAACTTGGTGGCCCATAGTCAAGTGTTCATTTTCCACTAAGGCCCACTCACAAGCCAAGAGCTGTCTCTCAAGGAGAGAGTTGTCTGTGTATGATAGCAGGATCTTGCTCCAAAATCCCATAGGCCTTTACTGTGATTCACCTAGGGAATCCTTCCAAAGGCTGCAGACAGCATTCCTATCTGCCACTGACACCTCAAGTACCATTGGATCTCAGAATAAGAGGGACCAATGATGCAGCCCCAGCCTGAGGCTGAAGGCCCTGGAGAGTTACTTGTGTGAATCCATGTTCAAAAGAAAATGGAGTCTGATGTCCATGGTCAGTGGCAGAAGCAATAGATAACCTGCTCAAGAAGAACCGAGCTTCCAGATGCTGGAAGGCTTCCTCCTTTTTCCACTTTTGTTCCATCTGTCCCCTAGCCTATGGGATAGTGCCCCCCACCTGCCAATCTTCTCAGGAAACACCCTCACAGACACACCCAGAAGTATGCTTTACTAAATTCCTAGGTATCTTTCAACACAATCGAGTTGGCAATCAAAATTAACCATCACATCAACTTGTAAGGAAAAGAGAAAAAGGAAAGGGATCATTTTCACAGAGCATCTCATGTAAGAATTCAGAGCAAGAGTCCAAAAATATTCTGGGAAAGGAAGGAAAATGTATAATAATGGAAGGCAGGCTTTCTCTCAGACTCCACTCAATTAAAGTAAAACAGAGCCACTAATAAGCCACAGAACTACAGGAAAAATATAGGCGTATACTGGCTCAACTAAATGTCATAAATGTTAGCTGGTAAGAATACAAAGCTAGGGTGATATGACCACAAAATGTAAGTGGAGAATAAAAAATTTTAAAAAGGAAGAACTGGCATTAAAGCATGTTCATTGCAATAAAAATCTCCCCAAAATGTTCAGTAAATGTTCATTGAAGAGTCCTTGGTGCGAAGCACTTCTTAAGAGCCATGTTGTGGATACCAAAAGAGGTAAATTATTGACCTTAAATGATATTTGGTCCTTGGCATTGAACATATCCAAAGAAGACACCCAAAGGGATTAGTTTATTAGAGTATAAAAATGGTGAGTCCACCAACAAGACCATGGAGCCCCTGACAGAAGGCTGGTGGGAGAGATGACCTGCAAGAAGAGGGCAGAAAGGTGAAGGATACGTTCAAACACCCCAGGCAAGCTCAGCTCCGAGGTAAAATTGACACTCAGGCTCTGGGCTCTTAATAGCACACAGGATGGCAACCCATAAAGACAATTTCCGATCAAATTTTATGAAACTTTATAGCCAAGACATAAAGCCATCCCCACGAAGGGAGCTTTACAAAAAGACTTTCCATCAAGTGTTTGACAGAAACAGAACCATTTGACAAGTCTCTGATATTTAAAAAAAATGAGAACAGTGATACAATAGTCATTCAATAGAATGAAGCACATAAAACTCAGGCAATGTCTCTATTCTGGTTGTAGTATTGGTGGCGTTCGCCTCCCTGCATCTAACACTCACAGCCACAGTATCCTTCCAGCTATAATAAAATATTGCCATCAAGCTAGTAAACCAACACATTGGCTTCCAAAGCACATGGACATGGTAGTTTCCCTAACAGAATCCTATAGCTTTATGAAGCCACGTACCGACAGAATGGCAACGGAGAAAGAAAATAAAACCAAAAGAAAAACAGATAAACAGCTGTTTCCCCTTGCACTAAGGTATCACTGCAAATATATAGTTGTATAGGTACTCTCAGTGGAAACTCTTTTTGTTCTCCACATACGGAATGACAACATGAACAGTTTTGTTCTGTGTTTGTTGCTATTTTCCAAACTTTATTACCAGAAAAAATCTTTCCCTATGTGCATGTTGCCCATAATATCCTCCCTTCCAGGGAGAAAAGCTATAGCCAAGTCCCCATTTCTAATTTTACTGTTCATTTAATTTTCTTTCACACTTTAAAACATCATGTGGATGGCCTAACTTGTCAAAATGGAACCATCAATTGTCAGAAAACCCATCAAAATGACAACACCAGCATTTCATACAATATATTTCACAGAAAAAGGCAAAAACAACAACAACAAAAAAATTTGCCAAGACAACGCGTAGCTACTGTGCCCATAATCTGCATCATCATGTCTGTCTTTTAATATTTTGTTAATTTATTTTGGCAGGAATATTCATGTCTCATTTAAAGTGAGTGTGACCACACATAAATTGCAACAAAATACCATTGCAAATAAAATATATTTGTGGTTAATCAAAAGAGAAAAAAAAAGGAACACTTATTTGAGAAGACAAGAGTTTTATAAGAAGAAAACAGTTTTATTACCTGAAGAAAGAAAATCTTATATCTTGATTAAGCATGGAAAACCCCACACACAGTGTTACTAAAGTATTCACCCATGTTTATCTGTAAAATTTTTCACATGTCTTTATGAGATCCAGAAAACAAATTTCTTAGCAGGCAAACCAAAACTAATTAAATGTTTCCAACAACTTGGATGTTGAACAAAGTATATTATGGCAGATGTCATTTCAAATAACTGAGTTTGGGAACTGCTTGTTTTCAGAATTTGTGGACAATAAAACCTAGAGATACCTAGTAACCTGTCCCAAATTACTTAGTGATCAAGTAAACCAGGATTGGACTTTGTTTCGCACACAATCCACACTGCTTCTAAGATACTCCTGCTGGTTACAACCTGTGATGCTCTGTATTACCTAGTAAATGATGGGAAAATGCAAGTCCCTATCACTGTCTTAATGGGGACAAACATAAAAGATTCAAAATCTGTCAACAAAGAAACCAATGGTGCTCTCAAAAAGTGTTACATTCAATAGCCTAAGATATGTTGGCAAATATTTGTTTATGTTAAAATCAACAAAATATCATCTTTTTTTAATTGTGGGCATTAGATCAAAAAAGTTTTTTTCACAAAAATTCATGCAATCTCTAGTTAAATAGTAGCTTTGTGTGATCAGGATATGATTTTTTTAATTCATTTTGTTTTAGTTTTCTTAGCACCTCATCATGGGAATTAGGGTCATTTGACTCAAATACCTCTGAAAAGGATTTAAAGTAGAAAATTTATAATTGCACTCAGATTTCCAAAAGAAATCTCAGCATGATTCTTAATTAACCAAGTTTTTAAAGTGTGTTCACAAGACAGAGAGGAGACAAGGTACAAAGGAGCAAGCAAAACTTCCAATAAATTAGGGCAGACTAAACTAACAAATACAAATAGAAATCACAGAAATATGTAGAGCATAGCAAAACCTAATTTATATGAGTCTTGACCATCTGGATCTCTGGATTTTATAGGCCAGTGTGTGTAAAAACTTGTGCTGGAATCCTGTGAGGTAGTCCCTTTTATAGCAATATTTGAGACCAACACAGTTTGGCTATACAGCAATCTGGCTGGTTTTCATAATGCCCATGGAGAAAAATCAGACCCTCCAAAGAATGTGGCATTGGGTCAAGGCTCTGGAGTTCAGATCACCCCAGACTTGTGCTACAGCTTTGCCGATTACTCTTGATAAGCAGAGTTATGCCTCTTTCCACAAAATATCCCACCCTCACTGTGTATATAATGAGATACCACTCCAGTGATTGTGTTATGTTGCATGGCAAGATGAGTTATTGTGCAGGGACGACTGACGTAAGGGCTACCTAATAAAATCATGGGAGTCCCTAAAAGCAAAGAATTGTTTCTGGCTGGTGGGAAAAGGGGAAACCAAAGACACTCGAGCCCCGAGATATATTAGACATACCATTAATAATTTGAAGATGGAGGGGACCACACGAAATGCAATACAGGCAGCTTCCAGGAGTGGCCCGTGCTGATAGCTAGTGAGGAAGCAGAGACTTTAACCCCCACCCACAAGAAACTGAGGATGCCAAAGATGCAGGACTTTTCTCTCACTGGGTTCTTTTCTCACAAAAATCAACAGATAAATGTCATGGGACAGCAGAATGGCAAGTGTAAGAGTATCAAAGTTTATTTTAAGTCAAGCAAAAATAGAAAATAGAACAGTTCCCACACGGGGAGGGGATCCCAAAGAGGGAGCCGCTGAAGTTCTCAGGAGACCAGCTTCCATCCCCTTGTGTGTGTGTGTGTGTGTGTGTGTGTGTGTTTGCATTTGTGTGTATATGTGTGTGTTTGTGTGTATGTGTGTGTATGTGTGTATGTATGTGTGTACATGTGTGTGTATGTATGTGTGTATGTATGTGTATGTGTGTCTGTGTATGTGTGTGTATGTATGTGTGTGTGTGTGTGTGTGTGTATGTGTGTGTTTTCTCTCATCTTCCCCTACTGATCTGCCTTAGATCCTGGTACTCAATGTCCATGATCCAGTTTCAATCCCTAATTTGAATCTCTCTTTTAGAGGCCCCTTGTGATTGATGAATTCTCTCTCACTCTCTCCTGGCTTCCTCCTTTCTGGTAATCTCCCCTCCCCCATTCTCCCTCCTGATTACTCCTGGAATCTGTTTACACCTGTTGGTCTCAGAATCAGATCCTTGGAAGGGGCTGAAGTTGCATTTTAACTTATACTGTCCCCTGCTTGGCCAGTCCATTGCCTTCCCTATATATTATTAAATTTCCCTGTTCCTGTTCTTTTTACAAAAGATTTCTCTTAACCCTCCCTGTTCCCAGGGCCTCTGTCCTAAACTGCCTAGTCATTTCTAACTCCTCACCAACGTCCTGAATGAGCTTGGCAGTGGATTCTATCCAGTCTCCACTAACAGCTAGGCCTCACCAGTGCCTGGATCTCTAGTCTGTGTGACCCTGAACAGAACATCCAGCTGAATCTGTCTAGACTTCAGATCTACATAACTGCAACATAATAAATAGTGTTATTTTAAGCCCCTAAGTTTATGATGATTTCCTACACAGCAAAAGAAAACTAATATGTAGTATAATTTATTTAACTTGCAGAGTGGTTGAAAAACAGAGACAATAATGCAAATCATAAATGATTGTAATGAGGAATAATAAGATTAGCTATTCAATGTGCCTAGCACAGGATTTAGCATGCAGTAACACTTTAAGATGCAATTACTGTACCTTTAAATATTTGATTTTATGAAATTTCAGAGTTTCTGACACATTTTATAATTCAACCCTCCTGAAATCCTTTGAAAAGTGTTAGTGTATTAATCATGCTTAGGTTCCCATATACCTGAAATACATTTACAGGTTTGTATGAATTAAAATAAAGTTTTATATGAGCTCTACAATAAAATAATCAAATGACTCCACAAAGCCCAAGTGAAAATCAGTCTGCAATCTGTATTGCATCCTATGTGAACTGTACTTCTGTTGAGCATAAGAAAACAAAGACAAAGCAAAACAAAACAAAACAAAACAAAATACCCAGTGAAATAACCTTAAAAGGCACTGGGATACTAGGAAGTACACAAAGGGCATGAGTCTCTAGGTTGTGGTCACTATTATAAAAAAGATCAACTGAAGAGTTACCTGAAATGTCTACAAATCTATTATTGGGCTTAGCAAAACTTTCTAAATTTCAGGCCCCAGATATGAAAGATGAAATGCTTTGTGAATATTCCATTTGCTTACATTGTTTGGCTGGTCCAAATAATTCATTGATGAAAAAATACAAATACAGGTCAAAAGAAAAAGGCAGATCATTAATTATGCCGGAATCTTAAAAACAGGTAAGAACCTACAATGTTCATCTTGGGAAAGAATAAACTGTACTTACAGAATGAAATCTTTAACACTGCTGTCAGGATGAATAAAGTAGTTTTATAGGTATGAGACAACTGGGTAAAGGGAGGGAAGGTGGCAAACTGCAGAATGTGACATGGCATATATTACCGAGTGGTAATAAACACCATGTCTCTTATGTGTGTTAAAGAGGCAGACACAGTCAAAGAACTGGACACTAATACTGGAAAGCTCAGGGGACCATGGGACAATGAGGTTATAATTGTTCCAGAGAGTGAACAGAAACCATTCAAAAGCTGTAGGAAGCAGAAAAAAAAAAAA
>PVJS01037783.1:0-19790 GCA_004027185.1 Glis glis
TTCAAACCCCAGTACACACACACACACACACACACACACACACACACACAGTAAACTCACTCTTGTTCTTTCTGTAAGTAATGCTGCCCGAGAACCTCTTCCTAAAAGGTCTTCTGCCTCATCTTTCTCCTCCTCTTCCTCTTCCTCATCTTCATTCTGTAGGAGAAAGTCGTAAGAAAAAAATCAAGTTTTTTTTTAGTCAATCATGTTGAACTTCTTCACCGTACTGAAATTCATATACCATTCATTTATCTTCCTCCTACCTTTAAAAAAATCCCCACATTCTTTACTTTCTTCTTCACTGAAGTAAGAACAGTGGCCGGGCCATCCTAGAATAAAAATGGAGAATTTAGACATTTAATTTAAATGAAACACTTTCTAAAGTAGTATATAAGCCAGGCACGGTGGTGCATACCTGTAATTCCAGAACTTGGGAGGCTGAGACAGGATCGCAGTTTCAAGGACAGCCTCGCCAACTTAGTGAGACTTAAGTGAGGCCCTTCACAACTTAGTGAGACCTTGTTTCAAAATAAAACATGAAGCTGGGTGTGGTGGCGCACGCTTGTAATCCCAGTACTTGGGAGGCGGAGACAGGAGGATCGCGCCAGCCTCAGCTACTTAGTGAGGCCCTCTGCAACTTCGTGAGATCCGGTTTCAAAATAAAACATAGGGCTGGGGGTGTAGCTTGGAGGTAGAATGATCCTGGGTTGAATTCCCAGTTCCAAAACAAAACGAAACATAAAATAGAGCTGGGGGTATAGCTTAGAGGTAGAACCCCCTTGGGTTCAATCCCCAATTAAAACACACACACACACACACACACACACACACACACACACACACAGTAGTATATAGCTGCTTTGAATTTTCTGGATTTGAAAATCCTTGACAGCTGAGTGTGGTGGTGCACGCTTGTAATCCCAGTACTTGGGAGGTGGAAACCGGAGGATCCAGGTTCGTGGCCAGCCTCAGCTACTTAGTGAGGCCCTCCGCAACTTCGTGAGACCTGGTTTGAAAATAAAGTATAAAAAATAGGGCCGGGGTGTAGCTCAGAGGTAGAACACCCCTGGGGGTTCAATCCCCGGTACCGCAAAAAAAAAAAACAAAAAACAAAAAAAAAATCCTTCCAATAAATGAACATAAAAAGTTAAAAAAAAAAAAAAAGAAATGTGAAAAAAAAAAATCCTTGACAGTGAGTATAGTTTTTAATCCTCCCAATTTCTCATTAGGAACTATACTTTGGGAAGCAATATGGAAGCAATAGTTAAGAATATAGCGTTCATCTGAAGACTGGCTCAAGGACTTTCTAGCTCTGTGACATAATGCAGGTTAAAGTTCTCAGTGCCTTCAGTTTCTACATCTGTATATGCAAGGAGTATCTACCTCATAGGGTAACTAAAGATTCAGTGAGCTGGTACAGAAATGTGCTTTGTTTACAATAAGAACAATGAAAGCCTTGAGTGGTGGCACAAGCCTGTAATCCTTATACTTGTGAGGCGGAGACAAGGAGGAACGCAGGTTTGAGGACAGCCTCAGCTAAGTGAGACTCTCGTCAACCTAGAGAGACCCTCTTTCAAAATAAAAAAAAAAAATAGGGCTGGGGAGCTGGGGATGTAGCTCGGAGGTGGAATCCCCCGGGTTCAATCCCTGTTGTGTGTGTGTGTGTGTGTATCCATGAAATATTTGTTATCATTGTTAAAAACCAATTTCTTCACAAGTCACCACATATTATAGAACTGCCAAAATAAGCAAATCTCTAGAGATGCAAAGTAGCTCAGTTGTTGCCTAGGACTAGAAGACCCGAAGAGGAAGGAATGGGGAATGACTGCTAGTGGGTTTAGGTTTTTCTTCCTGAGGTGATAAAAGGTTCTAATATTAGATTGTGGTGATGCACAACTGTGAATGTAACTAGAAAATCACTAAATTGTACATTTTTAAAAGTTTTACATTTTTAGTGAGAAAATTGTATGGTATGTAAACTGTAGCTCCATAAAGTTGTCATTTAAAAAAAAGAAGAAAAAAAAAAGGCTCCGCTATTAGAATTAGTTTCTGGTATTATCATTATCAAGGTTTAAGCATCTTCATTTAAATCGCTCCTCATACCTGGGCTAGAATCTCTATTCCTAGCTGTATTAGGCCAGGTTATCTCAGGGACCTCTCACCTTAGGCAGCATTTAACAAAGACAAGAAAAAAAATCACAGGGCCCAAACTGTGCTTCACGAACTGAAAGCTTATGAGGCAATACACACCTCGTCCACAAGCACTGTGTCACCAATGAACAGGGCATACGTTTTCTCTTCTGGTTTTTTCCCCTCCTTATTAGACAGGTCTGAGAGTCCCAAATTGATGCTGAAAACCATCCCTAAAGCATTAAAATAGAGATCAGTTTGTGGGTGTGAAAAGACAAAGAGAAGTTAACTTTTGTACAGAAAAGGATATAAAGCTAAAAAAAGGGAATGACTCAAAAAGTATTTTCCTATTTACATGTATGCAAAACTTACCTTTCTTTAGTTTGTACTGATTTTTACTATTAATTACTAGAGAGCCTTCACGAAATTCAATGCCCATCCCAAACCTAAAAAGAAACAAAGAGAAATGTCAGCAATAGGCTAAAAGATTTGTAACATGGATCAAGTATAATATGTTCATTCCAATTTTTTTTGGTGGTGGTATTGGGATTGAACCCAAGGGCATTCTACTCCTGAGCTACACCCCCAGCCTTATTTTATTTTTATTTTGAAATAGGGTCTTCCTAAATTGCCAACGCTGGGCTTGAACCTGTGGATCCTCCTGGTCCCTCCTGTCTCATCCTCCCAAGTACTGGGATTATAGGCATGCACCACCGCACTCAGCTATTCATTTCAATTTTCAAGATGAACCAGGCAAATATGTTGAAGTGATTTGCCCCTGCTGATCAGTCGAAGAGGTTCAAAGACAGTTTAGAACCTCTAAATATATTGTATAATTCCATGTTGAAAAATAACTTTGTGGCTGGGCATAGTAGCACATGCCTATAATCTCAGTACTTGGGAGACTAAGACAGGAGGTTTGCAGGTTCAAGGCTAGCCTCAGCAACTTAGAAAGACTCTGTTTAGAATAAAAAATAAAAAGGCTTAGGGATATAGCTTGGAGGGAGAATGTCCCTGGGTTCAACCCCCAGTACCCCCCCAAAAAACCAAAGCAAACAAAATAAACAACAACAAAATCGAACCCATGGGCACGCTACCTCCAAGCTAAACCCCAGCCCTATTGTTTTTGAGTCAGGGTCTTGCTAAGTCACGGTGCACTGTTTGCCTTGAACCCGCAACCTTCCTGGTTCAGCCTTCCAAATACAGACATTACACGTGTGGGCCACCATGCCCCTGTCCTTTTTTGGAACTGGGGATTGAACCCAAGGGCATTCTACTCCTGAGCTACACCCCCAGCCCTTTATATTTTTTAGTTAGAAATAGGGTCTTGCTAGGTTGCTGAGGGAGGTTGATGAGGGTTTCACTAAATTGCTGAGGCTGGACTCAAACCTGTGATCCTACTACCTCAGCCTCCAAAGTACTGGGATTACAGGCGTGCACTACCATGCCTGGCTATCCAGGTTTAAATTTTAATCTACCATGAAATCAAGTTAGTTTTCCTAAAAATAATTTAGTAGAGACTGCTAAGGGGTAAATTACCAAGACTAATAACTAGCTGGGTGTGGTGGTGCATGCCTGTCATCCCAGTACTTAGGAGGCTGACAGAGAAGGATCGCAGGTTCAAAGCAAGCCTGAGCAACTTAGTGAGGTGCTCAGGAATTTAGCGAGACACTGTTTTCAAATAAAAAACAAAAGGGCTGTGGTACAACTCAGTGGTAGAATATCTGCCTAGCATGTGTGAAGTCCTGGGTTCAATTCCCAGCACCAGAGTAAATAAATAAATAAGTTTGGGATATAACAAATAAAAAATATAGGGCTGGGGGGTGTAGCTGGGAGGTAGAATGTCCCTGGGTTCTACTTTGGAGGCTGAGACAGGAGGATCGCAGGTTCACAGCCAGCCTCAGCAACTTAGTGAGGCCCTCTGCAACTTGGTGAGACCCTGTTTCTAAAAAAAAAAAAGAAAAACGGTTGGGGGGCGCCAGGCGTGGTGGCGCACGCTTGTAATCCCAATACTTTGGGGTGGAGACCGGAGGATCCGGGTTCACGGCCAGCCTCAGCTCTCTCGCTCTCTCTCTCCCTGTCTCTCTCTCTCTCTTTCTCTTCTTAATGAGGCCCTCCGCAACTTCGTGAGACCCGGTTTCAAAATAAAGTATAAAAAAAATAGGGCCGGGGGCGTAGCGCGGAGGTAGAACACCCCTGCGTTCCATCCCCGGTACCGCAAAAACAAAACAAAACAAAACAAAACAAAAACGGTTGGGGGTAGCTCAGAGGTAGAATTCCCTTGGGTTTCAATCCCCAGCACCAAACAAACAAACATGAAAAAATTCCCCCCAAAGCCAAATCAAGCGAAAAAACACAAATGCCCTTGGGTTCAATCCCCAGGACCACAACAAACAAAGACAGTAATAACTAAATTAAGATTGGCAATTTTTTTTTGGTGGTACTGGGGATTGAACTCAAGAGGCATTCTACCTGCGAGCTACACCCCCAGCCCGATTTTACTTCTTATTTGGAAACGGTCTCGCTAGGCTAATGAGTGTCTCACTACTTGCTGAAGCTGTCCTCAAACCTGCAATCCTCCTGTCTCAGCCTCCAAAGTGCTGGGATTATAGTTGTGTGCCACCACACCTGGCTAAGACAGGCAATTTTTAATGGAACACTGATAATCAGATTGCCAAGAGTTAGTATCGTCAGAGAAAACTAAAGAGAAATTATATACCCCAGACTAGTTTATGTTAGTCCACAAACATTGGCAAAATCAATCAACCAGCCTAAAAATACAGACTACTGCCATTCATGAACATTTACACAGAATGACAATGAGCATTAGAACATACCCTAGATTTTTGGTGATTTTGTTCAGCAGCTCTGGCTTCTGCTTTTTAACCACATCCATGACAGCATTATACACATCACATATCTTCACACCTAATAAAACGACAAAACGGGGACATTGAAGCATTTTTCAGGGGAAAAAACAAACATTTAATTAATTTTTTTTTTTGTGTGTGGTACTGGAAATTGAACCCAGAGGCATTCTACCTCTGAGATAAACCCCCATCCCCTTTTTTAGCTTGAAACAGGTTCTCATTAGGTTGCTGACAGTTTCGGTACACTTGCCAAGGCTGGCCTTGAACCTGCAATCCTCCTGCCTCAGTCTTCCAAGTACTGGGATTACAGGCGTGCGCCACTACATCTGGATCTGTTCCATTTATTTATTTATTTTTTGCGGTACCAGGGATTGAACCCAGGGGCATTCTACTTCCAGACTACACCCACAGCCCTATTTTTTATTCTTTATTTGGAAAGAGGGTCTCACTAAGTTGTGGAGGGCCTCACTAAGTAGTGGAGGCTGGCCACGAACCCGGATCCTCCGGTCTCAGCCTCCCAAGTACTGGGATTACAAGTGTGCGCCACCACGCCCAGCTCATTTATTGTTAAATGGGTGAATTACTGTTAAAAGAACTCTTGTGCTGGGCGTGGTGGCGCACGCTTCTAATCCCAGTACTTGGGAGGCAGAGACGGGAGGATCCGGGTTTGCGGCCAGCCTTAGCTAATTAGTGAGGCCCTCTGCAACTTCGTGAGATCCAGTTTCAAAATAAAGGATAAAAAATAGGACTGGGGGTGTAGTTCGGAGGTAGAACGCCCCTGGGTTCAATCCCTGGTACCGCAAAAAAAAAAAAAAAAAAAAAAGAACTCTTGCCTTAATTTTTCAGGATTATTCTATGAATGGACATGTCAAGGCAGAGTATATCAAATATGGTGGCCTCAAAAGGATCTTTTTTTATTTGCAGTACTGGGGATTGAACCCAGGGACATTCTACCTCCGAGCTCCACCCCCAGCCCTAGTTTTTATTCTTTATTTTGAAACAGGGTCTCACTAAGTTGTGGGAGACCTCACTAAGTAGCTGAGGCTGGCTGCAAACCTGTGATCCTCCTGTCTCCACCTCCCAAGTACTGGGATTACAAGTGTGCACCACCATGCCTGGTATTCTCAGACCATTTTAAACTAAAAAACAGTAAGGTGGCCCAGGTATTTTATGAAGATCTGGATATGCAGGCCTAACAAATGAGAAGTTTCCATAAACATCAATGTAAACCACAATAACCACTCACATCTGAAAGAAAAGTAAATTCAAGAACTAAATGCGAAGACGGGCGTGGTGGCACATGCTTGTAATCTCAGTTCTTAGGAGGCTGAGACAGGAGGATCACAAGTTTGCAGCCAGCCTCAGCTACTTAGTGAGGCCCTCTGCAACTTAGTGAGACACTGTTTCAAAATAATAGAGTAAAAAATAGGGCTGGGGGTAGAATGCCCCTGGTTTCAATCCTCAGTTACCCCCCCCGCCACACACAAAAAGAACTAAATGCTAGGATGATTCAAGCTTAGTAAAATCTTTCTCCATTTTTAGTATGAGAGCCTCAGAAGTATAAACTTACATCAACATTAATGACTTTTTTTTTGTGTGGGGAGTACTGAGGATTTAACCCACAACCTCATGCATGCGAGGCAAATGCTCCATCATTGAGATATACCCCCAGTCCTTTTATAATTTTATTTTGAGATGGGGTGTTGCTATGTTGCCCAGGCTGGCCTTGGCCTTGGACTCCTCCTGGCTGAGCCTCCAGAGTGCCACTACACCTGGCTACAACGACATTTTTGTTAGGCGATTTCCAAACCTTCTTTTCTAAGGCACCTCACCATGTCTTAATTCCTTTAGCAGCTCCTCTTGAAGCTGGAGCAGAAAGTTGTAATTTTCTTGAACTTCCTGAGATGGGTCAACCATCAAGGTGCGAACAAGGTTAGAGCAGTAAGATTTGAAGCGAATACCCATGGCACAAGTGATGGCCCCAAAATGCATATGATTCTTGTCACTGGAGACCAAAGGAAGAAAGCATTTCATTACCAAATGTAGCATAGTCCTCAGTATCACTGGCATACAACATCTAAAATCATTAGTTTTCCTTGCTATGTTCTCAAATTGTGGCTGAATAAAGATTTAAACTTTTTTGTTTCTTTTTAATAATCATACCAGTTAAAGGCTCTGGAGTAAAATTAGTAACCAAAACATTCAGTATAAAAATTCAAAGAAGCCGGGGGTGGTGGCGCACGCTTGTAATCCCAGTACTTGGGAGGCGGAGACTGGAGGATCCACGTTTGCGGCGAGCCTCAGCTACTTAGTGAGGCCCTCCGCAACTTAGTGAGGCCCTGTTTCAAAATAAAGAATAAAAAATAGGGCCGGGGTGTAGCTTGGAGATAGAATGCCCCTGGGTTCAATCCCCGGTACCACCAAAAAACAAAACAAAACTCAAGGAGCCGGGCATGGTGGTGCACGCTTGTAATCCCAGTACTTGAGAGGCTGACACAGGAGGATCTCAGTTTTGCAGCCAGCCTCAGCAACTTTGTGAGGCCCTCTGCAATTTAGTGAGACCCTGTTTCAAAATAAAGAATAAAATAGGGCGGAGGGTATAGCTCTGAGGTAGAAAGCCCCTGGGTTCAATCTCTGGAAACACACACACACACACACCCTCAAGCAGATGGTGAATACCGCAGTCTTTTCTTTTTCTTTTTGTGTTACTGGGATTGAACCCAGAAGCATTCAACCTACGAGCTACACCCCCAGCCTTATTTTATTTTTATTTTAAAACAATGTCTTGCTAGGTTGGTCAGAGTCTCACTACTTGCTGAGGCTGTCTTTGAACCCATGATCTTCCTATTTCAGCCTTGCAAGTACAAGGATTACAGATGTGTGCCTGTAATCCTTGTGAGTACTATGTTCCTTTCTTTTTTTTTGCAGTACCGGGGATTGAACCCAGGGGCATTCTACCTCCAAGGTACACCCCTGGCCCTATTTTTTTTATACTTTATTTTGAAACCGGGTCTCATGAAGTTGCGGAGGGCCTCACTAAGTCGCTGAGGCTGGCTGTGAACCCGGATCCTCCGGTCTCCACCTCCCAAGTACTGGGATTACAAGTGTGCGCCACCACGCCTGGCTTATTCTTTAGTTTGAAACAGGTTCTAAGTTGCAGAGGGCCTTACTAGCTGAGACTGGCCACAAACCCGTGATCTTCCTGTCTCAGCCTTGTGCCGCCACACCCAGTTTGTGAGACCCTATTCCACTAGTCCTCTATGAACTGTGTGATATTAGTGTCTTCAGACTCATAGTGAGGAAAACATTCTTTAGTGTTACATAAAATTGGAAGAGAAATTACCTATGGTATAGCAAATACCATTTTGGTTATTTTTTTCCAGCTTTCTTTTCCCCCTTCAAGAACTGGGGCTAGAAGCCAGGGCGCTCTACCACTGAGCTACATCTCCAACCCTTTTTATTTTATTTTCTGAGATAGAGTCTCAAGCTAAGTTGCTCAGGCTGGTCTCAAAATTGCAATTCTCCCAGCCAGGCGTGGTGACACACATCTGTAATCCCTATACTTGGGAGGCTGAGACAGGAGGATTGCAGGTTTGAGGACAGCCTCAGCAAGTAGTGAGACTCTCATCAACCTAATGAGACCGTTTCCAAATAAGAAATAAAATTGGGCTAGGGGTGTAGCTTGCAGGTAGAATGCCTCTGGGTTCAATCCCCAGTACCACATAAAAAAAAAAAAAATCAATCCTTCCACCTCAGCCTCTCTAGTCACTGGGATTACAAGGGTGTGCCACCACACCAGGCAGGCACAGGGCTAGAGATTGAACCCAGGACCTTGTGCTGCTAGGTAGGTGTCCTACCAGTTAGCTACATGCTCAACCCCTTCCAGAATATTAATAATGTGGAAAAATGCTTACAATCAAATGCTAATATAAATAATTATATAAGCCGGGTGTGGTGGCGCACGCTTGTAATCCCAGTACTTTGGGAGGTGGAGACCGGAGGATCCGGGTTCGCGGCCAACCTCAGCGCGCATGCACGCGCGATCTATCTCTATCTCTTTTTCTCTCTCTCTCTCTCCCTCTACCTAGTGAGGCCCTCCGCAACTTCATGAGACCCGGTTTCAAAATAAAGCATAAAAAATAGGGCCGGGGGTGTAGCGCGGAAGTAGAACGCCCCTTCAATCCCCGGTACCGCAAAAACAAACAAACAAACAAACAAAAAAAATTATATAAAATAACAATATGCTCAGAATAAGATAATATAGAAGGTAGACTATTGGTTATTCTATCTCCTATTTTTATAAATTTTTGACTGAGTCAACGTAAAAATAGGCAAAAAGTCAAAATGCTCTGGTTGTTCTATTATAAAGTTCTCATACACCGGGCGTGGTGGCGCACGCTTGTAATCCCAGTACTTTGGGAGGCGGAGACCGGAGGATCTGGGTTCGCGGCCAGCCTCAGCGCGCATGCGCGTGCGCGATCGATCGTTCTCTTTCTCTCTCTCCTCTCTTTCTCTCTCCTCTCTCTCCTCTCTCTCTCTCTCTAGCTAGTGAGGCCCTCCGCAACTTCGCGAGACCCAGTTTCAAAAATAAAGCATAAAAAAATAGGGCCGGGGGCGTAGTGCGGAGGTAGAATGCCCCTGCGTTCAATCCCTGGTACCACAAAAAAAAAAAAAAAAAAAAAAGTTCTCATACTTGCTGGGCGTGGTGGTGCACGCTTGTAATCCCAGTACTTGGGAGACTAGACAGGAGGATTGTGGGTTCGTGGCCAGTCTCAGCTATTTAGTGAGGCCCTCGGCAACTTAGTGAGACCCTGTTTCAAAAATAAAGAATAAAAAATAGGGCTGGGCTGGAGGGGGGAGGTGTAGCTTGGAGGTAGAATGCCCCTGGGTTCAATCTCTAGTACCACACACAAAAAAAAGTTCTCATACTTACCTCACCACACTGAATTTGAGATTATAATTGCCACCACTCTGAATGATAGGAGGGTAACACATTTCCACAGTAGAAGGGTCTGCCCCAGCTAGGTATTTTTTCTCTTCAATGGCCTTTTCCACAGACTCAGCCAGTTTGCTATGTCGAACTTTCTATAATAGTACCCAGAAATAAAATAACACTTACTAGAGGGTGGTAAATAGGAAGGTGGGGTGTTTGGACATTATCATTTGAAGGCATCATATATCCTGATATAATTTATGGTTTATGCACAAGACACCAGACTGACATACATACAAAGCAAATTTGGAGAATAAGATACGGATTTCACAGCTACTGTAAGGATACAGAAGTAAAATGAGTAACCTCAATACACCACAGTAAAGTTTAGTTGTTTTGAAAGAGAGATGCACAATTACTACAGACTTAACTGTTAGTCTTAAATTTCAGAGGAAGCAGAATACATATCAAAAAAACTTGCAGAGTAGAGTTATGACTACATAATGAAAACACTTAAAAAAGATCCTTCCCTCTGTTTACCTCATCTGCATCAACTATTTCCATAACTCTTTCCTTGAAGAATTTGTTGAAGACCTCAGAGGTGATGCTAGCTGCTTTCTTCATTAGGTTGAGCTCCCCATCCTCCTTTACAGCGATGGTATATGCCACAACTGCGCTGATGTCTATCTGCAGTCAAAGTGACAGGAGTTTCTAACATGTAAATACAGAATTGCTAATGAAATGCACCCCTCCCAATTTGAGTATTATCAGGGATTCTGTTGGGGTACTTGGCAAACTTCACCACCAGTTTGCAGAATGTTCAAATGTTTTTTCCCTGCACTGAGAAAACATTAAAAATAGCTCTTTGCCAGGTCATAGTGTGTGCTCTAACAGGCATTAAGCTAATGTACCACATAAAATGTAAATTCCCCTTTCTAGAGGTTTTAATAAAGACAGGCAGAAAGGCAGGGATAAAAAGAACACAAATATGTGTACTGGACAAGAGATTTTTCTCAGTTTCCAACTCTGAAGTGGCTGGACTACCTCTTGAACGCCCCATTTTCTTACTGAAAAGTAAAATATGCTATTTAGCCAAAGGGGATGAAAAACAGAAATGCAAACAAATATAGTTTTCCCAAAACAAATGTCCCGCACTGTTATGGAAGTCCGTTATACTTCTATCTTCTCAAGTCTCAATTTCCTGCTTTCCAGTATTCTTCTTACTTTGTCAAAGCCCTCTTTGTTGAGGCAGTCATTCCAGCTCTTCATGAACTCTCCAGGGAATTTGTCTTTGGTGAATACTCCAATCTTCTTGCCACTTTTACTCTCTTTAATGGCTTCAATCATTTTGTCAAAGCTGCTCTTATTACTTTCATTCTATCAGTGCCACAGGGAAGAAAAGGGGTCTGTTAGTTCTAGAATTAGACATCTATGTTCTAACTAGTAATAAGCAGAGACGACTATTCTAAACCAAGGTAAGAATAAATTCTCCCTCAATCTCCACCTACTACTTTTTTTTTGGTATGGGAGACTGAATCCAGGGGCATTCTACCTCCAAACTATACCTCTGGCCCTTTTTATTATTGTTTTATTTTTTATTTTGACACAGGGTCTCACTAAGTTGCTGAGGGCCTCACTAAGTTGCTGAGGCTGGCTGCAAACCTGCAATCTTCCTATCTCAGCCTCCAAAGTACTGGGATTACAGGCATGCACCACCATACCTGGCTTGGCCCTTTTTATTTTGAGGGTCTCACTAAATTGCTGTCACTAGCCTTGAACCTATAACCCTCCTGTTTCAGCCTCCCAAATACTGGGATTACAAGCATGCGTTACCATGCCCAGTTTCAACCTACTTCTTCATGGCAGATTGTAACACATCAAAGGTTAATACCAATTTCTTTGGATATTTTTATATATTTATGTAAAAGTATAAGTTGACAAGACTATTCTTTTTCTTCAAGAAGATATCTGTTAGGTGGGTGGTATGACAAAAATGACCATGTTTGAGCCGGGCAGGGTGGCGCATACTTGTAATTCTAGTACTTGGGAGGCTGAGACAGGAGGATCGCAGGTTCATGGCCAGCCTCAGCTACTTAGTGAGGCCCTCCACAACTTAGTGAGACCCTGTTTCAAAATAAAGAATAAAAAATAGGGCTGAGGATGTAGCTTGGAGGTAGAATGCCCCTGGGTTCAATCTCCAATAGAACCACACACACAAAAAAATCATGTTTGATAAAAGGTATATGAGTTTCCTTAAGGATATTTAAGGTTATCTGCTCTAATGAAAGTACTCAAATGAAAACACATTAATATGGTACTGGAGTATAGTCAGATAAAGTTGGTGTTCACCAGAATTCTTCAGTCCATGTGTATGGCTACAGAATTGATAGGGTTATCGAATTCTTTTTATTCCTCAACAACAATGAAGATGTGACAGAAGATTGTAATTATAACCACGCCAGCTACAACTTTCCCCTTGAATTATTATTATTAACTTTTGTGGTACTGGGGATTGAACCCAGAGACATTCTACTTTCGAGGTGTACCCTCAGCCCTTCATTTTTAATTTTGAAACAGGGTCTTGCTAAGTTGCTGAGGGTCTCACCAAGTTACTGAGGCTGGCTCAGCCTCCCAAGTACTGGGATTACTGGCATGCACAACCTTGCCTGGCTCCCTGCATTCTTTTAAATCCCTACAAGCTGGGCATGGTGGAGCACACTTGTAATCCCAGTACTTGGGAGGCTGAGACAGGAGGAGCATAGGTTCAGAGCCAACCTCAGCTACTTAGTGAGGCCCTGTTTCAAAATGAATAAAAAAGTGTTGGGGTTGTAGCTTGGAGGTAGAATGCCCTGGGTTCAATCCCCCGCACCGCAAAACAAAAACCAAAAAACCCTACAAGGCATTTCTGTTCATCAATACTAAACACTCTTCACATTTATGACACATTGTTTATTAGTCCTAACCTTTTCTCTGATTAGCAGAGTTATGGCAGGGGCTCCGTTAGCGTTCTCATTCCCTTTAGTGTTGGCAATCTGTTTCAAGAACTCCACTTTTTTCTTGCTGGCCATAAAGATGATTTTGTCATCGCAGAAGACCATGATTGTATCAGTTAGTTCGTAACCAAACAGCCATGTCTATGGGAAAAGAGTAACAACACAATTTACAGATAAAAAAATTAATGTACTCATACAGAAATATTTATAAATTAAAAAAGATATCTGGGGTTAACCTCAAAAAATCTAGGGTGGAGTGGCTCCAATGTGGATACAAATGAAATGAACTAGGTCAGGAGTTAACAATTTATTGGAAGTGGATAATAAGTAGATGGGAGGTTTAATATATGCTTTTATATGTTTGGAATAATCCTTAATAAAACCCATCAAATCATCTGGATAATTTGTGCTTCTTTTTACCTTTTTCTGGTGCTGGGGATTGAAACCAGGGTTTGCATGTGCTAAGCAGGTGCTCTACTACTGAGCTACACCTCTGGCCCCTGACAGTTTGTGTTTATAGGGACTATATCACTGTTTAGTAGAACAAAAATTGTGCACCCAACAAGAAAAAGAGTAACACCCTCAGAGAACTGTGCATTCTACCTCCTCAAAGACTGCAGCTGCCTACCAATTATTTATTTCTCTTTTAAAAAGACTTGGCATTTTTAGCTGGGTACACTCTCCAGCAAGAAGACACTATTTCTCATTCTTTCTTACACACAAGTATGTCCATTAGATGAAATGTTAGCCAATAACGTATTAGTAGAAGTACTATGTGGAACTGTGAACAAGTCTTGTTTAAAAAGGGGAGGTTAGCCAAGTGTGGTGGCACATGCCTATAATCCCAGTACTTGGGAGGCTGAGACTGGAGGATCCAGGTTCGTGGCCAGCCTCAGCTACTTAGTGAGGCCCTCAGCAACTTAGTGAGACAGTTTCAAAAATAAAGAATAAAAAAAAAATAGGGCTGTGGGTGGAGCTAGGAGGTAGAATGTCCTCGAGTCCAATCACCAGTACTGCAAAAAAAAAAGGGGGGGGGGTTTTGCCAATTTTCTTTCCTTTCTCCATATTTTAGCTTGGAATATAGATGGAATGACTGGAATTCTAGCAGCAATTTTGTTTGTGATAGCTATTCTCTATAAATAGTAGAGGAGAGACCTGGAAAAAGCCTGGGTCCCTGAATACTACATAAAAGAAAAGAAACATTTTGTTTAACCCATCGTTATTTAGGTTTTTCTGTTATAGGCAGTTAAAACCATAGTAATTTATACACTTTTTCTTTTTTTTTTTTGGTACTGGGGATTGAACCCAGGGGCGTTTTACCTCCGAGCTACACCCCCGGCCCTATTTTTTATACTTTATTTTGAAACCGGGTCTCACGAAGTTGCAGAGGGCCTCACTAAGTAGCTGAGGCTGGCCGCGAACCTGGATCCTCCGGTCTCCGCCTCCCAAGTACTGGGATTACAAGCGTGTACCACCACACCCGGCCTACACTTTTTATTTCTTATGTTCTAAATTAGTGCTAATTTTTGTGCGATGATGGAAATATTCTGTATCTGCTCTGTCCAGTAGAACAGGTGTTACCTGAGACATGGCTGGTGGGAGTAAGGAATTTATTATTATTATTTTGGTGGTGCCAGGGATCTAACCTAAGGCCTCTAGGATGCTATGCACATGCTTGACCACAAGTTACATGCCCATATGCAAGAATTATATATATATATATATTTGTGTGTGTGTGTGTGAGAGAGAAAGAGAGAAAGAGAGAGAGAGAGAGAGAGGGAGAGAGGGCTAGAGAGAGACTGACTGACTGACTGACTGACTGACTAGGGATGAATCCAGGAGCTTCTACCTCTGAGCTACACCTCCATCCCTATTTTATTTTTTATTTTGAAACAAGGTCTCACTAAGTTATCACACACTGGCCTCTAATCTACAATCTTTCTGTTTCAGCCTCACAAGTACTGGGATTACAGGCATGTGCAACCATGCCTGGGTCCAAGAGTTACCTAATTTTTAATGTGGTCACAATAGTAAATAGTATAGTAGCAGATTCAATGACATTAAAGGCTGAAAATTGCTATAAACCTCTTACCTGTAAGGCAGTTGATTTGGCATACACGATTTCTTCATCAACACCTACTGATACAACAATGGCGTCAACGTTGGCATATTCATCTTCTCCTTTCTAAAAAGAACAAGTAATTTAGTGACTTTCTTTTCACCTTAGCAAAAACAGGAATAGACTTCAGTATGTACCCAGGATATGTGCAATTTTTTCCTAATATAAATTCCAAGTTGCCGGGCGTGGTGGCGCACGCTTGTAATCCCAGTACTTGGGAGGCTGAGACAGGAGGATTGCAGGTTCGTGGCCAGCCTCAGCCACTTAGTGTGGCCCTCCGCAACTTAGTGAGACCCTGTTTCAAAATAAAGAATAAAAAACAGGGCTGGGGGTTTAGCTCAGAGGTAGAATGCCTCTGGGTTCAATCCCCAGTTCCACAGGAAAAAAAAAAAAAATTCCAAGTTTAAGGTACGTGCTTGCTTGGCAACCTCAGTTATTAGTTACTCTTTATTTGTTAAACAATTTTATTGAGACAGAATTCAGGTACAATAGAATTCACCCATTTCAAGTGTATAATGGAATGTTTAAAATTCAGTTATTCAATCATCACCATAATCTAATTTTATTTTATTTTTTTTTTGTGGTACTGGGGATTGAACCCAGGGGCGTTCTACCTCCGAGCTACACCCCCGGCCCTATTTTTTATACTTTATTTTGAAATCGGGTCTCACCAAGTTGCGGAGGGCCTCACTAATTAGCTGAGGCTGGCTGCGAACCTGGATCCTCCGGTCTCAGCCTCCCAAGTACTGGGATTACAAGCGTGCGCCACCACGCCCGGCCCATAATCTAATTTTAGAACATTTTCTTCTTCCTAAAAAGAAACCTGTGCCTTTAGCAATCATTTTCCATCTCCCTCTGCCTCCTCTCCAAATGTAGGCAACCACTAATATATCTGTATGGATTTGCCTATTCTGGACATTTCATATATAAATGGAATCATATAATATGTGATCATTGTGTCTAGCTTCTTTAATATAACATGTTTTTAAGGTTCATCTTTGTTGTAGCATGTATCAATACTTCACTCCTTTTCATAGCCAAATAATATTTCAATGTGTGAATATGCTACATTTTATCTATCTGATCATTAGTTGCTAGAAATTTCAGTTGTTTTGAATTTTTGGCTATTATGAACAATGCTGCCATGAACACCTGTGTACGAGTTTATGCGTGGATCTATTCCTCTTGGGTATATACCTAGGAGAGGAATTCCCGGCTCATATACTCTATGTCTAACTTCTTGAGGAAGCATCTGATTGTTTTCCACTGACTGCACCATTTTATGTTCTAACAGGAATGTATGAGGGCTCCAATTTCTCTAGAGGCTGCCAGCACTTGTTATTATCTAACTTTTTCACTATAGCCACTCGATGGGTGGAGATTAGTAGATTAGTATCACTTCGTGTGATCACTGATAACTCGTATGCCTTTTTGGAGAACTGCTATTTGGACCCTTTGTCCAATTTGTAATTGGGCTATTGCCTTATTACTGAGTTGTGTAAGAGTTTTAATATTCTAGACACAAATCCTTTATCAGAAATTTGTAATTTTTTATTCTGTTGATTATCAATTCATTTTCTTGATGGGGTACTATGAAGCACAAAAGTTTCTAAATTTTTTTTGGTAGTACTGGGTATTGAACCCCAGAGGCATTCCAACTCAAACCTATACCCCTAGCTCTTTTTATTTTTTGTTTTGAAACAGGGTTTTGCTAGGTTGCTGAGGCTGGCCTCAAATCTGCAATCCTCCATGCTTGGCAAGTTTCTTTCTTTTTTTGTGGTACTAGGGATTGAACGCAGGGGCATTCTCTGTCTAAGCTAGACTCTCAACCCTATTTTATTTTTTGAAACAGTGTCTTACTAAGTTGTGGAGGGCCTCACTAAATTACTGATGCTTACTATGAACTTGCAATCCTCCTTTCTTAGCCTCCCAAGTACTGGGATTACAAGCCTGTGCCACCATGCCTGGCCAAGTTTCTAATTTTGAAGCAGTCTAATTTATAGTTTTCTTTTGTGTCTGGTATCTTATCTAAGGTTCTGCATAATCCAAGGCCATGAAGATTTACTTACAGTTTTATAAAAGTTTCATAGTTCTTACATTTAGATGTGATTAATTTTGCATTTTGTATGTATGTGTGTGTATGTGTGTGTATGTGTATGTGTGTGTGTGTG
This sequence comes from Glis glis, assembly GCA_004027185.1. Taxonomy (NCBI): domain Eukaryota; kingdom Metazoa; phylum Chordata; class Mammalia; order Rodentia; family Gliridae; genus Glis; species Glis glis. The sequence continues at coordinate 17,217 of PVJS01037783.1, forward strand.
TGTGTTACTGAGGACTGAATTCAGGGGCATTCTACCTCCAAGCTATACCCCCAGCCCTATTTTCATGTTTTATTTTATTTATTTATTTATTTATTTATTTATTTGCAGTACCGGGGATTGAACCCAGGGGCGATCTACCTCCGAGCTACACCCCCGGCCCAGCCCTATTTTTTATCCTTTATTTTGAAATCAGATCTCATGAAGTTGCAGAGGGCCTCACTAAGTATCTGAGGCTGGCTGCGAACCCAGATCCTCCGGTCCCTGCCTTCCAAGTACTGGGATTATAAGCGTGCGCCACCACGCTCGGCTTATGTTTTATTTTTTATTTTTTTTGCGGTACCAGGGATTGACCGCAGGGGCGTTCTACCTTCGCGCTAAGCCCCTGGCCCTATTTTTTATACTTTTTTATTTTTGAAACCAGGTCTCACGAAGTTGTGGAGGGCCTCACTAGGTAGAGAGAGAGAGAGAGAAAGAGAGAGAGAGAGAGAGAACGCATGTGCGCGCGAGCTGAGGCTGGCCGCGAACCCGGATCCTCCAGTCTCCGCCTCCCAAAGTACTGGGATTACAAGCGTGCGCCGCCATGCCCGGCTTATGTTTTATTTTGAAATAGGGTTTCACTAAGTTGTGGAGGGCCTCACGTGGTTGCTGAGGCTGGCTGCAAACCTGTGATCCTCCTGTCTCAGCCTCCCAAGTAGTGGGATTACAAGCATGTGTCACTACACTCGGCTTTTGCATTTATTTTTGTGTACAGTATGAGGAATGGCCTAACTTTATTCTTTTGTGTGAGAATATCCATCTGATCCAATATCACTTGTTGGAAAGATGTTTTTCTTCAATGAGTTGTCTTGATACCCTTATCAAAAACCAAATGACAGGCCGGGCATGGTGGCGCACGCTTGTAATCCCAGTACTTGGGAGGTGGAGACCGGAGGATCCGGGTTCGCGGCCAGCCTCAGCTACTTTGTGAGGCCCTCCGCAACTTTGCGAGACCCAGTTTCAAAATAAAGTATAAAAAAATAGGGCCGGGGGTGTAGCTCGGAGGTAGAACTCCCCTGAGTTCAATCCCTGGTACTGCAAAACAAAACAAAAAACAAAACAAAACAAAACAAAAAACCAAATGACAATAAACACGAGGGTTTACATCTGGACTCTCAATGCTATTGCACTGAGCTGTGTCTATCCTTATGCCAGTACCACACAGTTTTGATTTGTATTAAATTTTGAAATTATGAATCTTTCAACTATTTGCTACTCTTGAAAAGACCTATATCGCTGGGCACAGTGGTGGATGCCTGTAATCCCAGTACTTGGGAGGCTGAGACAGGAGGATCACAGGTTCAAAGGCAGTCTCGGTAACTTAGCGAGGCTCTCAGCAACCTAGTGAGACCCTGTTTCCAAAATAAGAAAATCGGAGAGCCAGGCGTGGTGGCACACGCTTGTTATCCCTGTACTTGGGAGGCTGAGACAGGAGGATCGCAGGTTTGCAGCCAGCCTCAGCTACTTAGTGAGGCCCTCCACAACTTCGTGAGACCCAGTTGCAAAATGAAAGGATAAAAAATAGGGCCGGGGGTGTAGCTGGGAGGTAGAACGCCCCTGGGTTCAATTCCCGATACTGGAAAAAAAAAAATCGGGCTGGGGGTTCAATTGCCAGTATAACACACACACACACACACACACACACACACACACACACGGGCTGGGGGTGTACCTTGGAGGTTCAATTGCCAGTATAACTCACACACACACATACACACACACACACCCACACACCCTCTCTGTATCAGCCAGGTCTGGGTTCAATTGCGTGGTGGTGCACAGTTTTAATTCCAGTACTTGGAGGCTGAGACAGGAGGATCACAGGTTTGCGGCCAGGCTAAGCTACGTAGGCCCTCCCCAACTTAGTGAGAACCTGTTTCAAAACAGAGAATAAAGCCAGGTGTGGTGGCGCATGCTTGTAATCCCAATACTTGGGAGGTGGAGACCTGAGGATCTGGGTTCGCGGCCAGCCTCAGCTACTTAGTGAGGCCCTCCACAACTTCGTGAGCCAGTTTCAAAATAAAGGATAAAAAAATAGGGCCGGGGGTGTAGCTCAGAGGTAGAACACCCCTGGGTTCAATCCCCGGTACCGCAAAAACAAAAAACCAAAACACAAAAAACAGAGAATAAAAAATAGGGCTGGGGGTGTAGCTCGTAGGTAGAATGTCCCTGGGTTCAATCCCCACTATAGCAAAAACAAAAACAAAAACAACAAACAAACAAACAAACCTGTATCAAAAGACTAGTTCTGGCTTTTCCTAAGAAGTAAAAACAAAAGCCGGGTGCATGCTTGCAATCCCAGTACTTGGGAGGCTGAGACAGGAGGATCACAGGTTCGAGACCAGCCTCAGCTACTTAGTGAGGCCCTGTTTCCAAATAAGAAATAAAATCAGAGCCAGGCATGGTGGCCCATGCTTGTAATCCCAGTACTTGGGAGGCTGAGACAGGAGGATCAGTGTTCGCGGCCAGCCTCAGCTACTTAGTGAGGCCCTCCACAACTTAGTGAGATGCTGTTTCAAAATAAAGAATAAAAAATAA
>PVJS01037784.1:0-19725 GCA_004027185.1 Glis glis
TCCCCCGGTACCGCCAAAAAAAAAAAAAAAAAAAGAGAAACTCAGATTGCTAGTGGGTATCTCCGGCATGGTGATCTAACGGATATATACCTCTGTTCAATTATATTCTGGGAGAGCTCTTCCCCGGGAATCCACTGATTCCCTTTAGCCTAGAAAATAATGTTCCTTGGTTGAGAAACAATCTGCCAGGAAATGATCAGCTAAGATAATAAAGCCACACCACAAATGGAAATCAGATGAAGACATACAAGGTTTAGGCTATTAATTATAAACTCGTTTATAAGCAAATTATTCATTTCAAATAGAAGGTAAGCAACCTCAATAGACAACAGTAACTCATGCACCAGGGTGGGTAAGACAGAGAGGCAGCGGAATCCTACTTCCCACCTCAGTTTACTCCAAGAACACCAAAGTCAAACTTTCTGCAAATGGTATGCATTCGCTTCTTTCAATAAACATCAAGGCTTATATAATTTTCCAAAGTTTTCAGATGCCTGGATTCCACTGTCTAGAGCTATAAATCCTAGAATCACTTTCAGTCGGGAAGTAGCTTAAGCAGTTTAATTGTACTCACGATTTTATGATTCGGACATTAAGCACATTTATGTTCAATCATCACTATTTCAGTCCTTTGCTACCTCCAAATACATGCAGAAGTTCCTAGGCCTGAACCTTAGCGGAAGACTTTTATTTATTTATTTATTTATTTTGCGGTACCGGGGATTGAACGCAGGGGCGTTCTACCTCCGCGCTACGCCCCCGGCCCTATTTTTAATACTTTATTTTGAAACCGGGTCTCACAAAGTTGCGGAGGGCCTCACTAAGAAAAGAGAGAGAGAGAGACAGACAGGGAGAGAGAGAGCGCGAGAGAGCTGAGGCTGGCCACGAACCCAGATCCTCTGGTCTCCGCCTCCCAAAGTACTGGGATTACAAGCATGTGCCACCACGCCCGGCGGAAGATTTTTAATTTGTAAAATAGGGATTTTTTTTTAAATACCCATTTCAAGCTGGGCATGGTGGCATACACTTGTAATCCCAGTACTTGGGAGGCTGAGATAGGAGGATTGCGGGTTTGCTGCCAGCCTCAGCTACTTAGTGAGGCCCTCCGCAACTTAGTGAGAGACCCTGTTTTAAAATAAAGAATAAAAAATAGGGCTGGGGGTGTAGCTTGGAGGTAGAATGCCCCTGGGTTCCATCCTCAGTACTGCCAAAAAAGAAAAGAAAACAAAAGAAAAGAAAAGAGAAGAGAAGAGAAGAGAAAAGAAAGAAAAGAAAAGAAAAGAAAAGAAAAGAAAAGAAAAGAAAAGAAAAGAAAAGAAAAGAAAAGAAAATAGGGCTGGGGATGTAGCTCGGGGGTAGAATTTCCCTGGGTTCAATTCCCAGTACCACAAAAATGAGGAAGGAAGGAAGGAAGGAAGGAAGGAAGGAAGGAAGGAAGGACGGACGGACTGGGATAGGGATGGGATAAAGATTAAATAAAATGATGTAAGCAACAATCTCCAGTACTTAGCCTCAAAACTGTTCTTTACTCTTGAAAATAACTCACCTATCATTGGAAACTGGAAAAATGATTCTACAGCCAAGAAAAGTTTAGATTCCATGCCGAGCTATAAACTCTCAAACCTTGCCAAACCAATTTAATTGTAACACCAGGTATAGCACCTTTAGAATGGGAAATTTCAATCTATCTCATCTTCAAAATGAGACATTCTTTCTCTTTCCAAATTTATAGGGCCATTTGTCTCCTAGATACCCTTTCAAAATGCTATGCCAGCTTTTTTCTAAAATCTGCAGGAGTTCTACAAACTAAATATCTTCCATGAATAACAAACAGGCTTTGGTATAACTCTCCTGTCTCTTATCCCTGCTTTATTCTGTGGCTTTTCACAAAGAAAAATAAAATTTCAGCTATTACTGATCTCAAATCAGCCTCTGATCCCAAAGGAAGAAATTATCATTGACCAAGATGCAAATCTCTATGTAGATGTTTCCTTATTATTGATTCTTCAAAGCTTGCATCCAAACAGTAGAACCAAGATCAGAGAAGAGTCATTTGCAAGATCAAAGTGCAAACTGAATGGGGACAGAAGAGCAATATGTCCTAACCCTCCTTTATTTTAATTTACATTTTAATGTAATTGCATGGGTTGAAATTAACTGGAAGCATGTCCAACTTCCAGAATGAACAGAGTTGATGCTTCTCTCCATTGGTGTAACATACACACACACACATATGTTGCTGAGGCTAACCTCAAACTTGCAATCCTGCTGTCTCAGCCTCCAAGTACTGGGATTAGAGGCATGTGCTATCACACCTGGCTATGTTTTTTCCACTTTTAATCAGTGTTGTACTAGAGGTTCTAGCTATGGTAATCAGGCAAGGTAAAGAATAAAAGGCATCCTTATTGAAAAAATAGGAATATGTCTATTAAACTTGAAAATGACATGATTTTTATAGAAAATTCGTAAGAAGTTCTAAAATTAGGTATTAAAAAGAAACATTACAACTGATACTACAGAAATTCAAAAGATCATTAGGAATTGTTTGTAGAAACTATATTTTAACTAATTAAAAATTTACAGGAAATGGACAAATTTCTGGATACATATGGTGTACAAAATTTAATCAAGAGGTTGTAAGAAACCTGAAGAGACCAATAACAAGTAATGGGATTTAACAGTAATAAAAAGTCTACCTTCACTGATGACTTCTATCAAACTTTTAAAGGACAATGCCAATGCTTCTCAAACTACTCCATAGAATTCATAAAGAGGAAACTCTTCCGATCTCATTTTATGAGGTCAGCATTACCCTGTTACCAAAATCTGACCAGGTCACAACAACAACAAAAGAAAATCTCAGACCAATGTCCCTAATAATGATAGCTGAAAAAAACCTGAGCAACATACAAGCAGATAGAAATCAATAGCACATCAAAAAGATCAAACGCCATGATCAAGTTGGTTTCATTCAAGGAATGCAAGGATGGTTCAACATACACAAAAAATATAAACATCATGAAGGATCAAAATCATATGATTATCTCAATAGATTCAGAAAAAAACATTTGATAAAATTCAGCAACTTTTGATAGTAAAATCCCTGAACAAATCAGGTATATAAGGATGATTTCTCAACATAATAAATACTATATATGACAAATCAACAGCCAACATCATATTGAATGGGGAGAAGCTGAAAGCATTTCCTCTTAGATGAGGAACAGGATTAGGGTGTCCACTCTCATCACTTTTATTCAATATAATACTAGAAATTGAAGACACAGAAATTAGGCAAGAGGGGAAAAAAGACTTGCAAATAGGAAAGAAGAAAGTCACATTATTCCTATTTGCAGATTATATGATTCTATACATAGAAAAACCTAAAAACTCTACCCAAAGACTATTAGGACTGAAAAACAAATTCAATAAAGCGCAGAATACAAAATCTATATGCAAAAAACCAGTAGCTTTTCTGTACACCAATAATGAATCTGCCAAGAAAAAAACCATGAAGGCAATACTATTCACAATAGACACAAACATAAAATAAAATGCCTAGGAATATACTTACCTATGGAAGTAAAAGAACTCTACAATGAAAATTACAAAACACTGAAGGAAGAAATTAAAGAAGACACTATATAGTGGGAAGACCTCCCATGTTCATGGATTGGAAGAAATAATATTGTTAAAATGTTCACATTACCCAACACAATCTATAGATTCAAGAAAATCCCCCATTAAAATACCAATGTCATTCTTGATAGAATTAGACAAAACAAACCTAAAATTCACATGGAAGCACAAAAGACCCCAACTAGCCAAAGAAATCTTGAGCAACAAGAACAAAGCTGGAGGTAGCACAATACCTAACTTCAAGACATACTATAAGCCAGGTGCTATGATGCACACCTACATCAGTAATCCCAGTACTTGGAAAGCTGAGGCAGGATGACCACAGGTTCAAGGCAAGCCTCAGCAACTTAGTAAGGCCCTCAGCAACTTAGTGAGACTCTGTTTCACAATAAAAATAAAATAGGGCAAGGAGTATAGCTTGGAGGCAGAATGTCCCTGGGTTCAATTTTTAGTACTGCAAAAAATAAAAATTAAAAATTGAAAAAGACACACTATAGAACCATATTAGAACCATATTAATAAAAACAGGTCTGTACTAGTATAAAAACAGACACAAAGACAAATGGAGTAGAATAGAAGGACCTAGGAATAATCCATCATCAACAAATAAGTTATTATAAATAAAGGAATGTGTTGGAGAAAGGACAGCTTCTTTAACAAATAGTACTGTGAAAATAATATTCACATGCAGAAAAATGAAAATTGTCCCTTGTATTTGACCCTATACAAAAATCAACCCAAATGGATCAAAGACCTCTATGTAAGACCTGAAACTACAAGAGAAAAACGTAAGAGAAATATTTCAAGATGATGGTACAGGCAATGATTTTCTGGACAGGACACCAAAGCACAGGAAACAAAAGAAAAAATTAACAAATGGGATTAAATCAAACTAAACAGAAACTTCTGCACAGCAAAGGAAATGATCCACAGAGTGAAGAGACAACCTACAGAAAGGGAGAAAATAAAAGTGGGTGTGGTGGTGCACGCTTGTAATCCCAGTACTTGGTAGGCAGAGACCGGGGGATCCAGGTTCGCGGCCAGCCTCAGCTACTTAGTGAGGCCCTCCACAACTTTGTGAGACCCGGTTTCAAAATCAAGAATTAAAAATGGGGCTGGGGGTGTAGCCCGGAGGTAGAACGCCCCTGGGTTCAATCCCCAGTACCGCAATAAATAAATAAATATAAAAAATAAAAAGGCATGAAGTATTGATGCATCTACATGGAAGAACCTTGACGCATATGCCAAGTGAAAGAATCTAGACACAAAGGGGAACACATTATGTGACTTCACTTAAATGACACGTATAGAACAAATAAGTCTATAGAGACAACGTACATTAAGGGTTGCCTAGGGCTGAAGAACGACTGCTTTAGGTAGAGGAGATGAGAGGAGATGAAAAGGTTTGGAAATGGAATATTATAGTGGTTACACAACTCAGTTAATATACAAATATCCACTGGATTGCACACTTTAAATGGGTAACTTGTATAACATGTGGATTATTTCTTAATAAACCTACTAACGTTCCATGTGGCTTTTAATATATATATTAAAATTTTAAGATATGTATATCTTATATATATATACATAACAGTACTTAAATATATAACATATATAACAGCCCATAGATGCACTCCTCATAATGCACTTGAAGACAGGAGACAACATTACAAAGTTGACACAATGCTTCTTCAGTTTCTCCTACTTGGATTACTGAACCAAATTCAAAATATGTTTTTAGTGTGCATACCTAATGGGAGAATTATCCATGTTTATTAGAATTGGTTTTTAATCCAGAGAGCTGCTGATTCTGCACAGCCATCCCCACATTTCAAGCTGATCCTGCATCTTATTGTCACTACATTAAAATCAATTTTATGAGCAACTGCATCCTTGTATGAGAACGGCTACTATTAAAAAATGTTGCAATGCCTACTCATAAAGCTATATGAAGCCAAATCAGAGCCTTTACAGTGGAGTAAATGAGATTCAGCGATTCTGCATCCATTTGGAAAGCATGGTTTTGGATATGAAATATTTATGTTCCTTTGGGATCTAAATTTAATGAGCATCGAAATTTCAAAATAATTGATTATTATTTAGAAATCTTGATAGGAAATCTCATAAAATATTACCTATAAAGCTCTCTGTTTTCAGATCACACTAATGCTTTCATCCTTAAAATCTTTATTTGCATGTTTCCCCCATAAACTTAGAGATTCAGGGAAAAATAACTACAGAAAGGCTACCATCAGAGCCATTTACAGCTCATAGTTTAAAATGCTATCGTAGCATATGTCACCTCAGTACAGAGACTGCTTTGCAATTCTGTGCCTCCTATCAGCAGGTCACAAAGCCAATGAAGTATTAGCACAGGTATTCTCCAAGGGCAGGACCATAAACAGCCTTACTATGGCCACGGGAAGCTGGCGCCTATGAAACATACATACTGAGTCAGACACGGTTCAGGGGCGTACTGATAGAAAGAAGGATAAGCACACTGAGTATTTATGTCTTTCCTGAACACAATGACTGAAATCCAGGGGATGGAAGGGACTATGCTTTAGGATCTCCAATGATGGCCGGAGGCCAGATGTGGAGGAAAGGAATCCAGGGTCCTTGGCCACCGCCACCACACCTGTCCCCGTGCAACAAAGACACCTGCTTTGCAGGCAGATCTGCTCTAAGACACAAGGATGTGGCGGACATCATCAGAGCCCTCAGCACTTAGTAGGGGTGTGGTGTTCCTGGCTCTTATTTTTCTACGCCTTTTAAGCAGTGACTCAGAGGCCATGAACATTTGCTCGTATTAGAAGCTCCCAAGGCACTTTTCCAAGCCCGAGGCTATTACTCAGGATTTGGCCGAGTTCCAACTCAGGTAATTATATTCTGCTTCCTAAATTTGCCCTGCTGTTTCAATTAGGTACAGCCTTATTCATTTTCCTGCCTTTTCTAGAAAAGGGGAGAAGACATTTTTCTTGAACTCCCCAGTCTTGCTGACATGGGAGAAAAGGCAAATGTGAGGAGCTATAAAAGTAATGGCTGCCCTAGTAACGAACAGGACGACTGCTGTATGTTAACCCACATGTGTGGCAAGCTTCAGAGCAAGGAATAAAGATATCAAAGTGCACAGAGCCCCGCTGCTGGAATTACACAACTGCATCATGATACCCTCATCAGATAACAACCACACGGGGCGTCTCTATAACTACAACAGAGACTGACCTCATGATGCACTCAAACACAGGCAAGAAGAAAGTGCTGAGACATTCCTGCAAGTATGCATACTTCTAACACTGTACACGGAACCGTTCTCCCATGATTTGGATGGGGGCCATCAGCAGAGATCCATGGAATGTATACAGTAGCCAGCTTCTCTTAGTGCCAGAGATTCTAAAAATAAAGCAGGCTGCCACCGCTCAGATGACCCAAAATATAAAGTCTGACAATATCAATTTTGGGCAAGGATACAGGGGAAATAAAACTTCCATGCACTGCTGGTGGGAATATAAACTGGTTCAGACACTTTTCATAGCAATTTGGCAGCATCTAATAAAATGAAAAAATGCGTCTCTTCCACATCCCAGCAACTCGGTTTCTAAGAATATACAGACCCCACTGAGGCTCCTGAACATTGATTGCACCAGCATACACAGCCATGGGTGTTCCCTGCAGCAATGAGCTTCATAGAGAAAAAAAGGGGGTCAGGGGAGGCACTAAATGTTCACGGAAGAATAAAATATAGCATATCCCTATGACAGAATACCATGAGAAGAAAGATGTAATACTAAGTAGAAGGGGGGGGTAACCAAGAATACAGTGAGTCCTCCATATCCACGGGTTACACATGTGTGGATACAACCAGAGATGGATAGAAAAGTGAGATTAGCCAGTCTCAGAAATTGAAGGATCATGTATTTTCTCTCATATGTGGAAACTACAGAGGAAATGTGGGGAAACAAAAGGGACTTGATAAATGAAGAGAGAGACCAGTGAATAGTGGAAATGGATTTGGGGAGGGAGAAGGGGAGAGGACAAAGGAAAAGAGATACTTGATGAAGGAAACAGTTCAAACAATGCATGTATGTGTGGGGAGAGGGAGGACAGGTGGGGTCTGGTAGGAAACATACCAAGTGCTGTGTTTGTGTCACGGCTAGGTATAGAATATCCCCTGAAGAGCTCATGTATGTATTGATGTTCAGACCTGATATAATTAAGTCATGAGGGCTATAATCTCATCAGTAGATAATTCCATTGTAATGGATTTACTGGGTGGTAGCCTAGGCAGGTGGGAGGTGGCTGGAGAAGGTTGATCTCTGGGGGTGTGGTCTTAGGGACTTCTGCCTTTGAATCAAAGTGCTTCTGCCTCTGAATCCTCTTGCTTGTTTTGCTCTATTGCTTCCAGCCTCCATAATGTGAGAGTAGAGTCTTGTTCTTTTCCTTTTTATGCTTCCCACCACCATGCTGTGAGCTCCACAGTCCTGGCATGATATGGCCTGAACCTCTGAAATCTCTAGAACTGTGAGCAAATAAATCTTCCTTCCTCTAAGTCTTGTGGTCAGTTGTTTTGGATGACAGCAGTGAGAATGTCAACTGAGAGAGTGTGTATGTTTCTATCACTCTGAACCACATTAGGGCATATAATTACAACGCACCAATAAAAGTATATTGTTTTATAAAAGAAAACACTCAAGAAAAAATGGCCTCTGTACCAAAAACATGCAAACTGATTCTAGTTACTATTCCCTAAAAAATACAACTATCTACATAGCATTTATATTGTACTAGGTATTATACGTCATCAAGAAATGATTTAAAGCATACAGAAGGATGTGCACAGGTTATATTCAAACATTACACCATTGTTTTAGAACATCAACAGATTTTGGTATTGCGGAGGCAACCTGGAACCAGTACTTAGAGGACATCAAGAGATGGCTATACATATTTATATAGCTGGATACAGTTCATTAGAATGTATAGAAGACATACTATATTCTTGCGCTTTTTTTTTTTTTACAGTACTGGGGATTGAACCCAGGGGTGTTCTACCTCCGAGCTACATCCCCAGCCCTATTTTTTATCCTTTATTTTGAAACCAGGTCTCACAAAGTTGTGGAGGGCCTCACTAAGTAGCTGAGGATGGCCGTGAACCCGGATCCTCCAGTTTCTGCCTCCCAAGTACTGGGATTACAAGCATGCGCCACCACACCCAGCTCTCTCATGCTTTTTATGAATACATGGTATTTATGGGAAACACATCACATATACAAACTCACACTGCAGCGCTTGATTGTACAGGGTGACATGTTTTTGGTAAAAGCCAAGGCCTGGCCTCCATGACAGTGGCCAAGCCACCACCTGCTCTCTCACATCATGCTAACTGCTAGGAGGGAATGGGCATGTGATTAACCTGCCCCACCCGATGGTCCCACCCTGGGGTTTGCACTTAAGGTGGTGGATGAAAGGTCCAGAGACATGTCCAGCTACTGGGGCAAGGGTCATCTTCCAGGGGTCAGGGCCAGAGGCTCAGTGCAGGCCTCTGAGCCATGGTGGGGCCTGAGGTCTGCCTCACTAGCCTTGGGTTTAGGTCTGTGCACTACCCAAGCCTGGGCCAGGGATGCTACCAGGGGTCCTATTTACCATCCAATTCCCGCTTGACTATAAGCTATTGCTGCTTAAAGCATCCACACACTGTTGCATGTGACCAAAAACAGTAGAGAATAGATGGAGGGGTGCAATGACCAGCCTGCCACGGGGTAGCCCTGGGGAGGTGGGGAGACGTGGGGCTGGCAATCTGTACTATGTTATTTATTTATGGGAACAGTGATAACCATTAAGAGTTGTTCATATTAGGTATTTTTCAAGTGTGTGTTTATCACCCATTATCATGTGAGAGTGTGTGTGTGTGTGTGTGTGTGTGTGTGTGTGTGTGTGCGTGCGCGTGTGCGCAACACGCAATAATGGGGACTGAACCCAGGGGTGCTCTACCACTGGGCTATATCCCTAACCCTTTTATTTCATTTCTTATTTTGAGACTAGCTCACTAAGTTGCCCAGGATGGCCTGGAAGTCTTGAGCCTCCCAAGTCTCTAGTATTACAAGAGTGCGCCACTACACCTGGATTTACGCAGTATACCTTTTGTTTTGTTTTTTGGTACTACGGATTGAACTCAGGGGGATTCTATTTCCAAGATACCCCCAATCCTTTTTATTTTTAATTTTAAAACAGGGTTTCACTAAGTTGCTGGGGGTCTTGCTAACTTGCTGAGGCTCTCTTCAAACATACACTCTTCCTGTCTCAGCCTCCCAAGCAATGACACTACAGGCATGTGCCACCACGCCTGGCTCCAATATAACTTTTATAAAGTACTAATTTATAAAAAAAAAAATGGAACATGCCATTTCTGAGGTATGCAGTTGGTTTACGTAAGTGTCTTATTGTTGAAACATTCCAAGACTCTCTGGGGGGTATATTGTTTGAAACCATGTGACAAAACTAAGGGACAGCGGCAGAAACATACTTGGCTTAGGAACGAAACACACTGGTTCTCAATCTTGCACCACTACTGAAAAGGGAAATCCAGAGGTCATGGCAACAAGTAAGCAGGCAAGGCAGGGATGCTCAAGCGTACCAAGGAATTCCTTTCTTTCCCACTCCTGATTTTAATTTTTAAAGATACTAAGAGAGCCAGGTAATGTGTCACATGCCTGCAATCCCAGTACTTGGGAGGCTGAGACAGGAGGCTCAAAGGTTCAAGATCAGCCTCAGCAATTTAGTGAACCTCTGGGTAACCCAGCAAGACCCTGTTTCCAAACCAAAAATAAAATATGGCTGGAGGTACAGTTCAGAGGTAGAATGCCCCTGAGTTCAATCCCCAGCACCATACACATACACACACACACACACACACACACACACACACACACACACACAGATACTAAGCTATGTATAGACCATGACATTTACAAAGGAAAGATATGTTTTTGGACTTTGTGGGCTGGTAAAGTTGTCAGCAAACTCTCTCTGGGCAGGGCGAATTCTCCCCCTAAGCTTTAGCTCCTTCTCTCAATCTGTAACATAAACATGTACCCAGCAATGTAACCAAACATTTAAAAGTAGAGACAACTTACTACATGGGTGTCCTAACACCTTCACTTCATCAATAGCAAGGTAGCCTTGATGTCCAGAGGTTACAACTTCAAAAACCACCTGGAAAATTAAGAAAGATTCATGTTATTCACTCATTTTGACAGACTTTTACAAAGTATATCCGGCACAAAGTTTGATTGATTGATTGATTCATTCATTCATTCATTCCTTCATTCATTCATGTTTCCAACTGATATTAACAGAGTAAGCATCTACCGTACGTCTGTTGATGTTCCAGGCTGTAGACTACAACGACAAATAAGACCCCAGTCCAGTCAATAAATATATGAAAAAAATGTTCAACATGGTTAGCAACCAGTGAAAAGCAAATCAAAATTATCCTGAGATCCCCTCTAACTCCAGTTAGAATGACAATCATCAAGACTACAAAGAATAATGGATGCTGGTGAGGATGTGGGAAGATAGGAACTCTTATACACTACTGGTGGGATTGCACATTAGTGCAGCCACTATGGAGATCAGTAGAGAGGCTCCTCAGAACACGAGGAATGGAACTGCCATACGACTCAGCTATACCACTCCTCGTTATCTCTCCAAAAGAAGTAAAGTCAGAATACTATGGTGACACATGCATATCCGTATTTATAGCGGCACATTTCACAATGGCCAAATTATGGGACTAACCTAGGTGTCTGTCAATGGATAACTGGATAAAGAAAATGTGGTATATACACACAATGGGATTTTACTCAGCCAAAAAGAAGAACAAAAATACGTCATTTGCAGGAAAATGGGTGAAACTAGAGAATATTATGCTAAGTGAGATCAGCCAGACTCAGAAAGCAAAGGGTTATATGTTTCCTCTCATATGCGGAAGTTGGAAAGAAAATAAGACTCATAAGGGACTTCAGATAAACGAGGAGAGAGACCAGTAGGATAGGAATGGGATGGGGAGAGGGAGATGGGGAGGGAAAAAAGGAGGATTGACGAAGGGAAAATTCCAACAATGCTATAGCAATATATAAATATATTGCTATCAATCTCACTAACATGTATGGGGAGGAGAGGGAGAGAGTGGGGTTGGGGATAGACATACACCAAGTGTTATGTGTATGTTCGTTTGTACCACTTTTAATCTCACTATGATGTATAATTGCAATGCACTAATAAAAGTTTTAAAATAAATAAATAAAAATAATTTTAAGGTATGATTTACTAAGCATACATGTTACATGCACTGTGCAGATATCATTCTATTATCTTATTTATTAGTTTATGTAAAAATTCATCAAAGATTTAATAGTTCAAAAAGTGAAGAGTTTTAGATACAATGCAATTATAGTAGACTGTGCAGGAAACTTGAAACTACTCTAGTAGCTGGGAGAGGTGGAAAACACCCATAATCCCAGTTCTTGGGAAGCTGAGACAGGAGGATTGCAGCCTCAGCCACTTAGCGAGGCCCTCAGCAACTTAACAAGACTTTTGTTTCAAAATAAAAATTGAAATAGGGGTTGGGTGTGTAGCTCAGAGGGAGAACACCCCTGAGTTCAATCCTCAGTACTGGAAGAAGAGCAGGAGGAGGAGGAGGAGGAGGAGGAAGAGAACGACGATGACTACAGGAGGGGTATAAGAAGGAAAATAAGCTTCTCTAGTATTATAGCCATCACAGGGACAGTGACAAGGTGACTGCTGAGGCCACTGCCACCAGTACCCAGGAGCAGCGTCTCTCTGGTCATAAAAGTGAGTATGTTGGAAGCCATATCCAGAAATATTCATAAGACATGTCATTCTGTCAACCCCTTCCTTCTCCCTCCCCCCCCTTGGTCATTCATTAATTCATTCACCAAACATAGTGATCTGCAGAGTGTCCTCTTTTCCAGGAACTGTGATAATCACTTGGAATATATCAGGGTCAGAACAAATAAAGAACTGCTTCCTCCTCAAAGTGGCCCTTCTTTCTTACTGATTATATTTTAGTTTATTGACTACAAAGGTTGAAGCTTCTAGAGAAAACAGAATCACCCTTATTCCTTGAAGGGATGCATTAACTCTTAGACAACAGTGCACACACAAAACATGCTCCTGTGGATTTGTTTTGTAAGTTGATTTGAGTGAGAAAATTTAATCCATAATACTTTAAGCCAATACAAGATCATGCACAGCCCTACCAAAGAAATGGAATGGGAACGGAGGGAAGAGAAGAAGTTCACGATTTAGAAAGGCTGTCTTTACTTCTTCACTCCTGTGAATCTGTTTATTTTATTTTCTTTTTATCCTGGTACTGGGGATTGAACCCAGGGGCATTCTACTTTTGAGCTACATCCCCAGCCCTATTTTATTTTATCATATTTTGAAACAGGGCCTCATTAAGTTGCTGAGAGCCTCGCTAAGTTGTTGAGGCTGGTCTCAAACATGCGATCCTACTATCTCAGCCTCCCAGCACTGGGATCACAGGTGTGCCCCACCACACACCGGGCTGTGAGTCTATTTTGACACCTATCTTGTCAAGGGATGATGGCCCTCAGAAATTTCATGCTAAAGAATTCTGAGTCTTTTAGTCTAAATACTTATAATTTACTATACTATTTGCAGGATCCAAAAAATTAGACACTTTCAGGAAATTTGAAATTTAGTTAAAGAAAATAAGGAACATAATGATAATGATAAAGGTGGTAATGTCCAAATGAGACTCAAATAACAAGGGGGTCACAGGACTGTGGTCCTTCGTCGTCAAGACGGTACCCCTTCTTACTGAACAGTCTAGGAAGCCTGTGATAGAACCAACGGGACTTTAATACAATCCTGTTTTAGCTTTTCCATTGCTGTGACCAAATACATGACATGAACAACTTAGAGGAGGAAAGGTTTATCTGGCTCATGATTTCAGAGGTTCATTCCATGGTCCTCTGGCTCCAAGGCAGAAACATCATGGTGGCAAGATGTGATAGAGGGAAGCTACCTAGCTCAGAGTAGCCAGGAAGCAAAGAGAGAGAAGAAATGACCAGGGACAGATACAGTTCCCAAGACCACACCCTCTGTGACCGACCTCTTGCAGACATGCCCTCCCTTCCTCCAATTCCACCCAGTAAACATGTTCAAATCATTAATTCATCAATGGATTAATTCACTGATAAGGTTAGAACCCTCCTGATTCAGTGACTTCACCTATGAACATTTTTACACATGAGCTTTTCCAGGGGACATTCTAAATCCAACCCAAACAAGTCCTGAGCCTGCCAGTGTAAATGGAGAGATGTCCCAGCAGGCTTTTCCCTTCATCCCTAGGACAAAAGACAAAGGAGGACACAGGAATAAACAATGCACTCCAAATTTCCAGCAAGATGACCTGTCATCAGGACACAACAAAAGAATTCCGCGCATGCCTATTTCTGCACCTGTTTGCTGGCCTTAGTCTACCAACTAGAATACCAAGATGCCAAGCAAGACAGCAGCTGATGATAAGCAGGCCTGCCCCTTCCAGTGAAGTCGAAACTTTCACAAAGAAACTTCTCAAACTGTGTAGGTGCCTCTGCCGACTTACTTAAAGCTAACTCCAGAGACAAGAGGGGGAAAAAATTCTTTGCTGATATTTATGTGTGCATGTCTACACACACACAATCTAAATAAAATACATGAAGTTTGTTACATCAAACATTTAGGATTTTATACATAATAAGGTGGATTATATTACAAATTTAAAGCAATAAATGCAATGTTTCTTGAAAACCTAAAGCAAGCCAGGCACGATGGCACATACCTATAATCCCAGTACTTGGGAGGCTGAGACACGAGGATAGCAAATTTGAGGCCAGCCTAAAAAACTTAGTGAGACTGTGTTTCACAATAAAAAAACAAAAAGGGCTAGGGTATAGCTAGGAGGTAGAATGTCCCTGGGTTCAATTCCCAATACAAAAACAAAACAAAACCTGAATCAAGTTTTTTTTTAAAAAAGACTATTTTCCCGCTCTTTCTTAGTAACTTGTTAAAGGATGTATGAGTACGTGTTTTATTATCCATTTCATCAAGTTCACAGTTCAATATAGAACTCTTCCAATACAGACCACAATTATAAAGTAGGTATAGGATTTGTCCTTAAAAGTTGGCTATTTTGAAATACATACGATTAGATGAAAATACTTCATTTTGAGGCTGCAGAGCAAGCGTTCTTAGATTGATCACTAACTTTACTGTAAACATCTGACCTTGGAGAGATTGGCTTTGTTGTTTGTGTCAGACAAGAGAGACCTGTCTAAAACAGCTTTCTTAGGAATGGGTTTTAGAATCCCATAAATGGTTCCACTGTCATGAACGCCGCTATCTGGTGAGTTTTCCATTTTCTACTCTTTCCTACCAGTGCCCTTGACAGGAATGCTTCAAAAGCAAAAGGATATTTTTGTCACTTTTTGTCAAATAAGAAATTATTCTACTGAAAGTGCAAACTGTTGCTCTAGTGAAGTGTAAAAGTGTGTGCAGGCCCTGCAGGAGTCATGGGAATGTTTGACAAGGTGGGGTGCTGGGCCAAATTGCCTTAACTAGCAAATGTGAGCGATTACATACATAGTGTGTGCACGTGTGTGTGTATCTCTCCATACACACATATACATGCATATTTATAGATACACATGTACACAGGTATGTACATACATTATGTAAAATATACAACCACGTATACACACACATCTATATGTTCTCCAATGAATAGGAACATATGTGCTAAATTTTAATATCAGTTTGAAGTAAGGGATATAGTAGTTATCTATTTGAGCTGGAAATGTAGATGCAAAATAAGTCGCATGACATAGTTTTAACAACACACATTTTGAGGCAAGAGTTGACAAACTATCACACATGGGCCAAATCTGTCCCACCACCTGCGTTTGTATTGTTCTCAAGTTAAGGACGGTTTTTATAGTATTCAGTGGTGGGAGAAAATAAGAATAACCTGTTGTGATACATGAGAACTATATGAAATTAAATTTGCGCATGCATGAATACAGTTTTTACGGGACCACGGCTACGCCCGTTCATTCTGGCTTTGGCTCCTTCTGCTTTCAGACAACAACAGCAGAGCTGACTACGTCCACAGAGACTATCTGGCCTGCAAATGTTTACTATTTAGCTTCCTGTTTTTAGAGAGCTTTTCCTGCCGGGCCGTCCAACACACTGCCATCGCTCTGGTTAACAAGAAAGCACACGTCCAAAGCAGTGCTCTGTCACAGCCAAATGCAGCCTGCCTGGCGCCCCACGTAGGGGGCTGGTGTTCCAGGAGCAGCGGTAGAGGCTCTGCCCCTGGCTGGAGTCGCTCTCAATCCTGATGCATGCGTGGTCTTTCAAAGGCCCACGTAGGCTTGTCATCTCATTACCAAATTTTTAAAATAATAATTATATCATCACAAAGCAAAACCCACAGGCTGGTTTACTTTGTAGACCCTCCCCCAAAACACTATTCAAAGTAAAATAAAATCCAACTCATTTAGAAGTCAAATCTTCCATAAAAATAATAAAAAATTAACTGCTGAGAATTTGGGATACTTTAATATTAAAACTTGACCCTTGAATCTATCAACTTATACCATATTCCCTGGAATTAGCTAGATTTGGCCTAAATGTTTTTGCTTGGTTGTTGTTTTGTTTTATTGTTTGTTTTGCCAAAACAAACACTTTTTATTTTTCCTTTTTGGAAAAACAGCTTAGCCCTCTAGCCCAGCCTACACTGTGATTATGTGCACCCGCTCTGGATCAGGAGAACAGATGCACAGAGCCATCCTTACTCAGGAATAACTTTGCCACAACACAGTATTTAATTTTACATCACCACATTTTGGGAACCAGCCTAACAGAAACCACAAGCTCTCCTCGTCATTCACGGATTCCATATTTGTGAATTTGCCTGTAATGTATTTCTAACTCCCAAATCAATATTTGCCAAGCGCTCGTGGTCATTTATGGACATGCACAGAGCAGCAAGACATGCGGGTGGCTCGAGGCGCATGTGCCTGGCCAAGGTCAAGCAGGGCAAGCCTCGACTCCTCGCTTCCGCTCTCCTACTGTAAAAAAGCATCCTCAGAGCCAGGCGTGGGGGCGCACGCCTGTGCTCCCAGTACTTGGGAGGCTGAGTCGGGAGGACCGCAGGCAGGTTCAAGGTCAGCCTTAGCAACTTAGCAAGGCACTCAGCAACTTAATGAGACCCTATTTCAAAGTAAAATAGGGTATGGGGCTGGGGGTGTAGCTCGGAGGTAGAATGCCCTGGGTTCAATAGAAGTACCAAAAAAATAAAAAAAGCAGCAGCAGCAATATCCATCATATCCATCATAGTCTGCCTAGTCCTATATTTTTCAATTTTTTGTGCTTTTTATTGATGACTTGCATTTTAAAATGGCCCCGAGTGTAGTGTGTAAGTGCTGCCTGGTTCCTAACGGCAGGAGGCTATGGAGTTCCTTGTGGAGAAAACACGTATTAGATCGGCTTCACGTAGGCATGGGTTACAGCGGTGCTGGCCACAGGTTCAGTGTTACTGATTTATCACATAAATCGGAGGAGGCAGGAACCTCGGCCGTATTTCCTAAAGAAGCAACAGTTGGGTACAGTCGGCCCTCTGTATCCCTGGGTTCTGTAGTCACAGATTCAATCAACTATGGATCAAAAGTATTTGGAAAATAACCTGGGTGGATCCTGAACACGTACAGTTGTGTTGTTGTGTTGACATTGTGTTGTTGTCATCATTCCCTAAACAATACAATATAACAACTATTTATATAGCATTTACATGGCATTAGGGATTGTAAGACATCTAGGGATGATCTGAAATATACAGGAGGCCATGTGTAGTCTACACGCGAATACTCTGCCATTTTACGCAAGGGACTGGAGCGCTTGCAGATTTCAAATGCAGGATGGTCCTGGATCCGATCCCTTGTGGATGCTGAGGGGCAACTGTAGGCACTAATTCAATGTTTTCTGACTGCAGTACATAACTACAGCGAATAATGAGAGCCGCCTGTCTTAGTGTGTTCTGGTTCACCCCAAGTTCCCATTTCTATCAACATCCTCTTTTCCTGATAGCTCCCAGATACCATTTGTAGCCACGGCATGTAAGGAAATGCGGAACAGAAGCAGCAACAGCCCTTCAATCTCAGCTAATCACGTCTCCGGAGACAAGAGGCTGCATCCACAGCCTTTAGAGGCATCGGCGAAGCCATTTGCTGTCAGAGAGGAAGACACTGGTTACACCACTGACTGCGGCTCTCATTTGCGGAGGACTTGCTGGCTTGGAGCGGGCTGACATGGAGCCATCCTTCAGCTGCCTGCCAAGGGGGGAGCGGTTCAACACTGCGGCCGCCCTGATCCTCCCTGCTTCACTGAAGGGAAAAATTGGCTTTCCATGCTGCCAGTCTCCCTTGTATGTGTGAGCAAAGACAGGGGATTTTCTTACCAACCCAAATGCCCGCTGAGGAGGATGTGCAAGTGGAAGTCATTTGTCAGTCCCCCAGAACACAGGGGATTAGGGTCTGTGTCTGTCCTCGCACAGATTACCCACGGGACCCTTTCCAGTTGCAATTTGAATGAAAGGCAAAGATGGGTCCTACCTGTTTAAAAAAATTTTATTGTGTCTGTCAAATCAAATAAATAAAAAGAGAAACACAACAAAAGAAGTTTCTGGAACACTAAAGAGCCAAAGCGAAACCACAAAATATGCCACAGAATTTGTTATAGAACAAATAACCAAGCTATTTGTTATATTGATGCATTATCAGAAAAGAAAATGAAACCTAGTTTTGTAAAGGTGAAGGCACTTAAAGGACAACAAAATTTGAAAGGAAGCTAATAACTGGTGCTTTGTCATGCCTATTATTTTGTCATTACTACTGTGCGTGCGTGTGTGTGCGCGCACATGTGCATGCGTGTGCATTTGTGCACGCACCAGGGATAGAAGTCAGGGTTTCACACATGCCTCACACATGCTAGAACTACCACTGAACCCTGCTCCAGCCCCCAGGCCTATTCTTAAGTGATTTTATCTGGCTTTTCCTACCCATATGCATGGCTTTCCTGTTTTTTTTTTTTTTGTTTCTCCTCTTCCCTTTAGAAAGAAATGTGATATGATCATAACTTCTCTACTCACTCTACAAAATAGAATGTAGGAGAAAGGTAGAGGGAATACAAAACCCCCAGGAAGTCCCAAGCGGCAGCCCTGATGAGCAGCGGCAGCAGCACACACGGAAGTGCGAGTGTCAGCAATAGACAACACACTCACCCTCGATCATCAAGCATCATCAAACAGCAAGTGTGAGTGAGAATAAAACCTGGGAAAGTGGGAGCTTGAAATCCGAATCAACAAAACATGGTCTTTGAGGATGAAAAGATTATCACAGAAATGTATTTGACTTCCTAGATGTGTCTCTGAGTCAATAATAAAGTGACAATCTCTTGTGTTCCCACTGGTTCCTTAGAACATATTTCTCATCTTTTTTTTTTTTTTGTAGTCCTGGGGATTAAATCCAGGGACACTCTACCACTGAGCTATACCCACGACCCTTTTTATTTTTCATTTTGAAACAGGGTCGCTGGGCTTGGTGGCACACGCTTGTAATCCCAGTACTTGGGAGGCTGAGATAGGAGGATCACAGGTTTGCGGCCAGCCTCAGCTACTTGGGAGGCGCTCCAGAACTTAGGGAGACCCTGTTTCAAAATACAGAATAAAATAGGACTGGGGGTGTAGCTCAGAGGTAGAATGCCCCTAGGTTCAGTCCCCAGTACCACACACACACACACACACACACACACACACACACACACACACACACAAAGAAACAGGGTCTCCCTAAGTTGCTGAGGCTGGTCTCGAACCTGTGATCCTCCTGTCTTATCCTCCCAAGCAATGGGATTACAGGTGTGCGCTTCCATGCCCAGCTTATTTTGCAGTTGTGCTTTGGCTCTTTTTTTTTTTTTTTTTTTTTTTTTTTTTTTTTT
>PVJS01037785.1:0-19727 GCA_004027185.1 Glis glis
GGAGGCTGAGACAGGAGGATCACAGGTTCGCAGCAGCCTCAGCAACTTAGTGAGGCCCTATTTCAAAATAAAAGAATAAAATAGGACTGGGAGTGTAGCTTGGAGGGAGAATGCCCCTGGTTTCACCCCCAGTAAAACACACACACACACACACACACACACACACACGTGAAATTGACTGCTGTACTGAGAAATGACTCTGTGTAGCTAAGGGAGGAAGCAGGGAAACCATTCAGAAGCTATTGTAGTCATCTTGTGGAGAGATACTGAGTAGGGCCAGGGTGGAACTGTTGTGCTGTGAGGTCCAGTCAGATTCTGGATAAAATTTGACAATAGAGGCAACAGGACTTGTTGAAAGATTGGATGCAAAATGTGAAAATGAGGAGTCAAGAATGACTTCAAAATGTTTGGCCTGTGCAACTGTGAGGCTGAAATTGTCATTTAATGAGAAGAGGAGGACTATGAGATGAACAGATTTAGAAGTTAGGTAAGAGGTCAGTTTAAGATGAGTTCAAGATGGCTATCTCCTAAGTAGTGATGTTGAGTTGTCCATGAGACCTGGAGGTTTGGAGTTCAGGGGAGAGGTATATCAGTTCTAGCTAGAAATTTGGGCATTATTAGCATATTATTACAATCAATGCTATTATTAATCACTATTAGAATTTCAAAGCCTTAAAATGAGGTGAAGCGGGGCATGGTGGCACACACCTGTAATCCCATATTTGGGAGGCTGAGACAGGAGGATCACAGGTTTGAGGACAGCCTCAGCAACTTGGTGAGGCTCTCAGCAACTTAGCGAGACCGTTTCTAAATAAAATAGGGCTGAATGTAGCTTGGAAGTAGAATGACCCTGGATTCAATCCCCAGTCTCCCCCCCAAAAAAAAAGATTAGGTGAGGTAATGTTTAAAGCCGGGAGATGAGAGTAGATAGAGAAAAAGTCCAAGATTTCATCCCCAGGGATTTCTGATGTTGAATAGATAAGGAAGATCCAGCCAAAGGAGACCAGAAAGGAGCTGAGGCATTGCAGGAAGAAAACCAGAAGAGTTGATACAAGTAATGATAACATGCTTCAAGGAGAAGAGTACTCAAATGATGTTTCACATTCAGGTAACATGAAGATTGAAAATTGGTCAAGTGATTTAGCAATGCATGATCATTGGCGATCTTATACACCTGATAGGAACACTTTCAAGAGAAGATAAGTGAGATCTGGGAGAGTGAGTATTGATAGCTAATGGAATGGTATGGTAATAAAGAGGCATGATGAGATATGGGGGAAAGGGAGAGAGAAGTTGAGATTGTCCTTGCATGACTGGGAGGGGATGGGGTCAGGTGAGTGAACAGAGATGGGTCTTTGATATGGCCTTAATGACAACAGAAGGCAGAATGTAGGGATACACATCCACATTGATGAGTAGCTATGGTGAGAGCTTGGGAAATATTTAACTATTTTTAAAATGAGAAAATTTGTATTTGCATTTTTAGAGACAGTTTAGTAGATGTAGTGGGGTTGAAAGAAATTAAAGTGTCCCTTGAAAAGAAACTTGAAAAAATAATATGTTTCCCATTTTGTTAGAATATCTGAATATATTTGTGATACACCCTTTTTGTTCAGCACATTTCAAAAAGGTTGTCCATGTTTCAGTCATGCCTATGCAATATTTAAAAACCCAGAGGGTCAGTCTCTATAAAAATCCAAAAGGAAGCTCCTATACCTCACCCTGTGCATCTCCTCATCTGTATCTTTTGTAATAATATCTTTTATTATAAACCAATAAATGTAGGTAATTGTTTTCTTGAGTCCTGTGAGCTCCTTGAGCAAATTAATTGAACCCAAGGAGGGAGTTTGGGGAACCCCAGTTTATAGCTGGCAAGTCAGAAGCACAGGCAAAACAACCTGAGGCTTGCAACTGGCATCTAAAGTGGGAGGGGGCAGTTTTAGGGACTGAACCCTCAACCTGTGGGATCTGGCACTACTCCAGGTAGACAGTGTCAGAACTGACCTGGATTGGAGGACACACAGCTGAACTGATTGCTTGCTTTCTAGTGGGGAGAAATTCCTTCACCTTTTGAGGTCACAGCAGTCTTCTGTTTTGATTGTGGTATGAGAGCATAAGTAAAAACAAACAGTTTATTTTCATGACAATACTTATTACATATTTTTATTGATATGTCAGTTAAATGGTAGCATAAAGGTATTTTGTAACCAGTTCAACAAGATGAAAAATTCTAGTGAAAAGCTCTAGTTCTTTTAGTTATCTCTGATTCTCAGCTAATCGTTGAGTTACAGTATTAACTGGAAAACAGAATTAGCTCCCTGTAAAAGGTATGTTTACCTTTTAGCACAGGCCACTAAACCAAGAAGTTCTATTTTTATTTTCTTGTAATCTACTCATTAAGGAATTTAAATCCAAATACAAATGAAGATTTACAAGTAAGAAATAATAAACTTTTTTTTTGGTACTGGGGATTGAACCCAGGGGCATTCTACCTCGAATCTACACCCCCCAGACCTTTTTATTTTTTATTTTGAAACAGGGTCTTGCTAAGTTGCTGAGGCTTGCTTCGAACCTTCGATTCTCCTGTTTCAACCTCCCAAGTTCTGGGATTATAGGCATGCGCCAACATGCCCGGCTAGAAATAATAAAACTTTATTTGTTTATTTATTTACTTATTTATTTATGGTGCTAGGGATTGAAACCAGAGGTATTCTATCTCTGAGCTACACCCCCAGCCCAATTTTTCTTTTTATCTGGAAACACGGTCTTGCGAGAGCCTTGCTAAGTTTCTAGGGCTGGCTTCAAACCTGTGGTCCTTTTTTTTTAGCCTCCCAAGTACTGGGATTATAGGTGTGTGCCACCACACCCAGCGATAGTAAACATTTTAATGTTTACAAAAGAAGTGATGACAGGATTTTCAAGTCTTTATGTCTTTTAAGCTGTATTTATTTTATGCCATTAGCAAAATAAGTTAGGACAACTTTGAAGGGAGTACAAATATTAAGGAAGAGTAGAGGGTGTGATTCACTGTGGTACCTTCTATCATTCTTTCATAAATGAGCCAATAAAATCTGAAATATTCAATAAAATTCTCACAATGTATAAGACTTTTTAAAACTGTACTGACTGTGGGATGTATTTGTGCATGTGTGTGTGTATGTGTGTACATACATGTGCATGCATGCTCTCATGCATAACACATAAAAACAGGAATTGCAACAAACTAAATTTTCTTCTTACAGCTGATATGGAGTTCAGTTTAGCTAGTCACAGGAAACCACATTGTATTAAGGTGCTTTTTATGTTTTTTTATCTCACTTAATTTTTTTTTTTTGCGGTACCGGGGATTGAACCCAGGGGCGTTCTACCTCCACGCTACACCCCCGGCCCTATTTTTTATACTTTATTTTGAAACCGGGTCTCACGAAGTTGCGGAGGGCCTCACTAGGTAGAGAGAGAGAGAGAGAGAGAGAGCGCGCGCGCGAGAGAGAGTGTGAGCGTGAGCCGAGGCTGGCTGCGAACCTGGATCCTCCGGTCTCCGCCTCCCAAAGTACTGGGATTACAAGCGTGTGCCACCATGCCCGGCATCTCACTTAATTTTTAAATCTGAGGGAGGTAGCTATCAGACCCTGTTCTATAGCAGGAAACTAAGATTCAAAAGTTCAGGCCACTTGTCCAAAAAGAGACAACTAGGAAAAAGTGCAGAGGCAGGATTTGAATTCAAGATCTACTGACAAACATTAACCACTGGCGCAGACAGGAAGCTCAGTTAGGCAAAGCTGTGTAGTGCAAGGAATGCAAGTTTGGACTTTAGGCCACACAGATTTTATTGGCTCATTTAGGAAAGAATGATAGAAGTTGCCATTGAACAGCACCCTCTGTTCTTCCTTTTTAATTTGTAAACCCCTCAGAGTTTATTCCTTCTGATGGTTAGCATTTGAGTTTTTGTTTTTGTTTTCCCATTTACTTATTAGTTCCTATCTCAGGAGAACTATGTTGTCTGAATTGGATTGGACTTGAGGTCACTTCCTGAAATGACCCTGTTACTTATAGGTAAAAATCATCAGCTTCTCTATGGTGATGTTTGAGGAGAGTTAAAATGTCAGAGATATCACAAATGTATTTTTTTTTTCACAGATGTATTTTTAAATACATTTTAAAATAAGGATTATCAGACTTCTTATCACCTTAATTAATGATAGAGTACCATCTAGATTGTGGTTTTGTTCATTTAAAAGTGGCTTTGTTCATGCCCTTTAGTCCTTGAAATATCTGAGTAATGTTGACCCAAGCCCTGTGATTTAAATTGCAGAATGTTTCAATTTGAGCAGAGTGTGGCCATTTTATACAAGATCCTCTTGGAGAAATGGCCTTTCTTCGGTCTAACTTGGTTTCTGGAAGTTTGTTCTTTTCAGTAACCACTTTTTAGGAAACCAACATTATCCCTTGTTTGAAAAAAAATGAATTGAAGTCCTCAGTTTTTTGTTTACTAATTTCTTTTTATAAAAAGACCAAAAAACCTTAAAGAAGTGACTTTTAAATCTATCACACACTAGCCGGGCGTGGTGATGCACACTTGTAGTCCCAGTACTTGGGAGGCTGAGACTGGAGGATCCAGATTTGCAGTCAGCCGTAGCTACTTAGTGAGGCCTCTGCACCTCAGTGAGACCCTGTTTCAAAATAAAGAATAAAAAATAGGGCTAGGGGTGTAGCTCGGAGGTGGGGTGCCCCTGGGTTCAATCCCCAGTACCATACACACACAAAATAAGTAAATAAAATAAATCCAGCACAAAGTAAGATTTTTGCAAAACTATAAGAAATTTCTGGATATAATTACTGGTTAAAAATAAGATTAGTCATGGAATATGGAAAATTTAAATCACTTTAGATACACTGACTCTGATACATTGGAGTTTCTTAGGTTGTATTTGGAAGTCACTTTGTAAAAATGGTCAGTCATCAGGACTAGAGCAGTGATTAAATGGACCTGCAGAAGGGGTGTCATAGCTACCATAGACATTTCTGTTTTTTCATGTCTTTCATTAAAAAACAATTGATCTCTATCTATATTTCCTCATCAGAATGTAAACCTAAAGTAATGCCTAGCACATAATAGGTGCTGAATAAATAAATATTCATTGAAAAGATGAGTATTGCCGGACGTGGTAGCACACGCTTGTAATCCCAGTACTTGGGAGGCTGAGACCAGAGGATCCGGGTTCACGGCCAGCCACAGCTACTTAGTGAGGCTCTCCGCAACTTAGTGAGACCCTGTTTCAAAATAAAGAATAAAAAAATAGGGCTGGGAGTGTAGCTTGGAGGTAGAATGTCCCTGGGTTCAATCCCCAGTACTGCCAAAGGAAAAAAAAAAAAAAAGAAAAGAGTATCAGTCAAAAGTCACTTCATTAAATTGAGGTAGTAATTTTTTTGGATCTTCTGAATTTCAAGATAGTTTCTTATTTCTTTGTTGTGAGTTTGAATTTCGTGGTGGTATTTTCTTTTTATTTTTTTTGGCACTGGGGATTGAACCCCAGGGGCATTCTACTTCCAAGCTACACCCCCAGCCCTATTCTTTATTCTTTATTTTGAAACAGGGGCTCACTAAGTTGGGGAGGGCCTTACTAAATAGCTGAGCCTGGCCACGAACCCAGATCCTCCAGTCTTAGCCTCCCAAGTATTGGGATTACAAGCGTGTGCCACCACGCCCGGCTCGTGGTGGTATTTTCTACACATTGATAATGAAAGTTTATTTTTTTGTAAGACCAAAATATTCACAATGACTTTTAGTACTTATGTTTAGTTAATACATGATATAATATGATAGTAGCCGGGTGTGGTGGCGCAGGCTTGTAATCCCAGTACTTTGAGAGGCGGAGACCGGAGGATCCGGGTTCTGGGCCAGCCTCAGCTCTCTCTATCTCTCTCTCTCTCTCCCCCTGTCTTTCTCTCTCTCTCTACCTAGTGAGGCCCTCTGCAACTACGTGAGACCCGGTTTCAAAATAAAGTATAAAAAAAATAGGGCCAGGGGTGTAGCATGTAGGTAGAACGCCCCTGGGTTCAATCCCCGGTACCACACACACACACACACACAAAATATGATAGTAATAAAATAATACTCATATTTTGTATAACTAGCTGAAGAAGATTAACTTGGAAATGTTTTCTAGAAAGGCCTTTTTAGAGGTAGTTTAATGACAAAGGGAATCCTGCTGAAAAGTTTTTGAGAACTTTGGTGCACAAATAAGCTTTTATGAAGCTGAAATGCCCAGTGAAAGATTGTGTTAGGTACACATACAAAATGCACCAGCCATCGGCCACTGTTACCTGTTGCCCAGTTTTCTCACAGTATCTGGATACCAGGGAAGCTAATAGCCCCCGGATATACTGATCGAGGTGAGAGAAGTTGCCAGTGTAAAGCTGAGTGCCAGAGGTGCACATAACATTGTGTTGATCAGCAAGGCCAGGCCTGGCCAGGTGAAAGAGTAATCTTTTTAAAAGGCAAATTTGATACATCTACCTTACCACATTCTACTCTCTCCTTCCACTAGAATTTAAGATCCCCCTAAGGCGGGCATGGTGGCACATGCATGTAATCCCAGTATTTAGGAGGCTGAGACAGGAGGATTGCAGGTTCCAGGACAGCCTCAGCAAACAGTGAGACTCTCATCAACCTAGCAAGATGCTTTTTCAAAAATAAAAATAAAATAGTGCTGGAGGTGTAGCTTGGAGGTAGAATGCCCCTGGGCTCAATCTCCAGTGCCACACACACACACACACACACACACACAGAATTTGAGATCCCCAAGCACACGGATTTGCCAAGTTTGTTTACCCTTCTATGCCAGTGATTTTCCTATTAGATAGAAAGCTCTGAAGGCCAGGTGCCTTGTTTCTTTTGCTCACCATTATATGTGGTACACAGTAGGTAGCTAAATAAATAGTAATTAACAGAGAGAACATCTGTGTAGGGAATCTTCGAAATGTCTGCTTGCCCTGCTTAGCACTTCTTTCTTCCCTTTTGGTATCTAATTCTAGTTCTTTCAGCCAAACCCAAATTGCCTTTAGTTGGTGCTCAATTTCTAATATTCTAGCTAATAAAATATAAGGTGTCCTATATCACAGTGATTCTTTTTTATTTTTGTGGTACTGGGAATTGAACCCATGGGCATTCTACCTCTGAGCTACACCCCCAGCCCTATTTTATTTTTATTTTGAAACAGGGTCTTGCTAGGTTGATGAGAGTCTCACTATTTGCTGAGGCTGTCCTCCAACCTGCCTCCTCCTGTCTCAGCCTCCTAAGTACTGGTATTACAAGCGTGCGCCACTACGCTCGACTACAGTGATTCTTTTTTAAGGGTAATCTTTGAAGGTAATGGTGACATGCAGGTAATGGCTCATATTTTGTAGTATGAATCTGCCTTTTATGTCCATGGTATACAGATGTTACTGGGATCATCCCTGGCGTCCAGAGAAAAAAGAATATGGATGTGTTTGTATTTGTCACTCTTACCTTTACTTTGTTGCTCCTTAGGGAGCCTCCTGGTGATAGCTTTTTCACTTTTCGGCAAAGAATAAATAAAAAGTTAGCATGGTACCTTTGAAAGGCTACAGATTGCCTTCTGTAGATTATTTTGTACTTCTGTAGATTACTTGTATAGCTTACTAAAGTGCTTATTTAAAAAATACAGTATCAGCCGGGCGTGGTGGCACACGCTTGTAATCCCAGTACTTGGGAGGCTGAGACCGGTTCGCGGCCAGCCTCAGCTACTTAGTGAGGCCCTCCGCAACTTCCTGAGACCCGGTTTCAAAATAAAGTATAAAAAATAGGGCCAGGGGTGTTGCTCAGAGGTAGAATGCCCCTGGGTTCAATCCCCGTACCGCAAAAAAAAAAAAAAAAAAAAGTATCGCAGGGCATGGTGACGCATGACTGTAATCCCAGTATTTGGAAACTGAGACAGAAGGATTGCAGGATCAAGGACAGCCTCAGCAACCTAGTGAGACACTCTTTCAAACAAAAAATTAAAAGGGCTGGGGGTGGCAGGGCGTGGTGGTGCATGCCTTGTAATCCCAGTACTTGGGAGGTTGAGACAGGAGGATCACAGGTTTGAGGACAGCCTCAGCAAATAGTGAGACTCATCAACCTAGCGGGACCCTGTTTCAAAAATAAAAATAAAAATAGTGCTGGGGGTATAAACTCGGATGTAGAATGCCCCTGGGTTCAATCCCCAGTACCAAAAAAGGGGGGGCTGGAGGTGCAGCTCAGAGATAGATTGCTCCTGGGTTCAACCCCCAATACCAAAAAACCGAACAAACCAACCAACCAGAATCAGCTTTTAAGCAAGTAGTAAAATGAGGTAATTTTCAGTTGATGAAAGATCAGTTTCAGTTGATGAAAGATCTGTCTTTCTGCTCTCTTCCTAGAATAACAGTAATTTTAAATTTCCTTAACTAACCCCAATGATTCTTAGTGTTTTTATCCCCCTTAGTATTCCTGCAGTGCATATATAATAACCTTTAATGGATTTAAGACTTCTAGTACAATAGCGCTGGGAAATGAGACTCTCCTTTTACAGTATCTTTTTTTTTTTTTGCGGTACCGGGGATTGAACCCAGGGGCGTTCTACCTCTGCGCTACATCCCCGGCCCTATTTTTTTATACTTTATTTTGAAACCAGGTCTCACGAAGTTGTGGAGGGCCTCACTAGGTAGAGAGAGAGAGAGAGAGAGACAGGGAGAGAGAGAGAGAGCGCGAGAGCTGAGGCTGGTCCAGAACCCGGATCCTCCGGTCTCCGCCTCCCAAAGTACTAGGATTACAAGCGTGCGCCACCACACCCGGCTCTACAGTATCTTTTAAAGTACTGTTCATATGCAAATATGCTTAGTAAAAATGAGTGTTGACTGCATGGGTTTTCTGGGACCAGATAGTAAAGAAAAATTTTTGTCTTTGGTAGAATGAATAAATCAGACTTCATTAATGAAGGATAATTTATAGTAAAAATATTTAGGATTCCAAAAACAATGAAGTCTTACTTAAGAAGAGGTTTATTCTAATGAAAAGGTTGCTCTGTATAGGAAATATGTAATTCAACGGGGGGAGATGAGCGTCCCCAGCTTCTTGCAGGTACTGGTACATCATTGTTAGTCACAGTAAGACAAGGTCAGGTAGAAAGCTAGGCCAGATTCACCTGGTCCAGGGGCAGTGGATGTCTCTTGGGCCATACTCTTTTAATCTGAACTGGTGTTTCCCTAAGCGTGGGAGTTCTAGGTTGGAAATAACTGCTTCACGATTTTAAAAGCTTTGCTTTATTGGCTTACTGCTTTGAGTGTTGCTGAAGCCTGTTTGATTCATGATCGTTTGGATGTGACCTGTTCCTTCCCCCTTTTTTTCCCCCTGTTACTGGGGATTGAACCCAGGGTTGTTCTACCTCTGAGCTACATCCCCAGCCCTATTTTATTTTGAAACAGGGTCTTGCTAAGTTGCTGAGAGTCTAAGTTGCTGAGGCTGACCTGTGATCCTCCTGTGATCCTAAATTGTTGAGGAACCTGTGATCCTCCTGTCTCAGCCTCCCAAGTACTAGGATTACAGGTGTGCGCCACCATGCCTGACTCCTTTTTTTCCTTTCCTCTTTCTGGAAATGTGTAGCATTCTTTCTGTATTTCTAGTGTTGGGAAATTTGACAGTGGTGTCTTTTTACATGTGTTTGTTTTTCAGTTACATTGTTGAGGACTCAGTGGATATTTTGGTTAGACTCTAGAAAAATCTGTCTTTCAGTTCTGGTGGATTTTCTTTGGATATTTCAAAGCTTCCTCTTTATTTTGGTGGGCTGAAAGAGTTTTTCTTGGTATTTTGAGGCTGAATCTTTTTACTTATCTCATTTTTTTCCCTTGGTACTAAAGATTGAACTCATCAGCGGTGTTCTATCTCTGAGCTACAAACCCAGCTTTTATTTTATTTTTAATTTTGAAACAAGGTCTCCCTAAGTTACCCTGCATTGGCCTCAAACCTGCAATCCTTGTGTCTCACCCTCCCAAGTACTGGGATTACAGGCACTACCTCTGCACCTAGCTCCTTATCTCATTTTCAGATCTTTCCCCCTCCTCCTCCATTCTTTCTCTTTTTCCTTCTTTCTCTTTGGCTTTGTCTTCCTGAAAGATTACCTCAGCTTTATCTTCTGTACCTTCTGATGAGTATTTCATTTCTACTATTTTATCTTTTTTGTGGCACTGGGGATTAAACTCAGGGGCATTATACCTCTGAGCTACATCCTCAACCCTATTTTTATTCTTTATTTGAAACAGGGTCTCACTAAGTTGTGGAGGGCCTCACTAAGTAGCTGAGGCTGGCCTCGAACCCAGATCCTCTTATATCAGCCTCCCAAGTACTGGGATTACAAGTGTGTGCCACCACGCCCGGCTCTACTATTATTTTGTTAAAGGAAATTATTTCTGCTGGGCGCACGCTTGTAATCCCAGTCCTTAGGGAGGCGGAGACCGGAGGATCCGGGTTCACGGCCACCCTCAGAACTCTCTCTCTCTCTCTCTCTCTCTCTCTCCCTCTCCCTGTCTCTCTCTCTCTCTCTCTCTACTTATTGAGGCCCTCCGCAACTTCGTGAGACCTGGTTTCAAAATAAAGTATAAAAAATAGGGACAGGGGTGTAGCGCGGAGGTAGAACGCCCCTGCGTTCAATCCCCGGTACCAAAAAAAAAAAAAAAGAAAAAGAAAATTATTTCTAACATTTGTTAAAATGACAAGGGATACTTTATTCAGGACTCTTGCAATAGGGATGTCTTTGTCTGCATGGGGTGGCATAAAAAACTACCACAAACTGGGTGGCTTAAAGAACAGAAGTTCATTTTCTCACAGGTCTGGAGCCTGGAAAATCTGAGTCTCTTAGTGTGGTTGGATTCTTGTAAAAGCACTCTTCCTGGCTTGTGGACACCAGCCTTTTCTCTGTGTGCTTCATGGCTTTTTCTTGGTTCTGTGTCTGTCATTCTCTGTCTGTCTCTATCTCTTTTTATAAAGCCACCAGTCCTCTCTCATTAGCACCCCACACTTATGACCTCATTTAATTGCAGTAACCTCTGAAAAGCCCTATCTCCAAAGTCTCTAAGTCACAATGAGGGTTAAGGCTTCAGCATACTAATTTGGGGGGAGCACAGTTCATTCATTTACATTCAGCTTATAACAAGGGGCATTGCAATAGGGAAGAGAGATGTGACTTAACTCTAAATGTAGCAAAGAGAGCTGGGGATTTATGCTGTAGGGGCTGGTGGTCAGTGGATGAAATATACTGAGGAGACAGGAGGGTTATGGGGATTCTTGCCTAACCGACTTTACAAGATTCTTGCATAAGACAAGTCAAGGTCTTATTCATCAGATGTGGAGAATAAGGAATTTAATCAAATACCTAGGGTGGGGATTCCCTCTAAATTGACTTAGGAGGTTTTTTTTTTTTGCAGTACTGGGGATTGAACCCAGCGGCTTCTACCTCTGAGCTACACCCCCAGCCCTATTTTTATTCTTTATTTTGAAACAGGTTCTCAGTAAGCTGCAGAGGGCCTCACTAAGTAGCTGAGCCTGGCCTCGAACCCGGATCCTCTGGTCTCAGCCTCCCAAGTACTGGGATTACAAGTTTGCGCTACCACGCCCAGGTGATTTAGGAGTTTTGCTGCAACTGGACTGTGCAGGCCTAAAGCAAGGACTAGAGTGGTGGAGGACAGAGTCTTTTTAGCATGCAGCAGTGTTTTTATGCATGCAGTTTGTTGTTCCTTATGATTATCATTCCAGAGACCTTTATCTTCTCCAAAGCATAACCTTTAAATTTTTCTTTTCTTTCAGCCTCCAGACTTTTCTTGGCTAGGAGGCCACTTTAGGTGCATTTGGCTGGCAACGTATGATTGAGTTTAGGAATTTTTTTTTCAGCTTTCACCTAGTTTTCCTTTTTTTTTTTGTGGTACCAGGGATTGAACCCAGGGGCGTTCTACCTCTGCGCTACACCCCCGGCCCTATTTTTTTATGCTTTATTTTGAAACCGGGTCTCACGAAGTTGCGGAGGGCCTCACTAGGTAGAGAGAGAGAGAGAGAGCTGAGGTTGACCGCGAACCCCGATCCTCAGGTCTCCGCCTCCCGAAGTACAGGGATTACAAGCGTGCGCCACCACGCCCGGCACTTCCTTTTTTTTTTTTTTTAGATATACTTTTCACTCTAGTTCTAGAAGCACTATGTCATTCTTATGTCTGTTGAAGATTCTGTAGTAAATTGAGTTGGTTTTCATCTTTCCCTGTTCCCAGTTTGGGATTCAGCTCTCTTGGGTTTGTCCACATTTCCCTCCTACCATATGTTTTCTAACTGTCAACACATTGCTGTTGTTTCCTCTTTGGTTCTTCCCCATCCTTGTGGGCTGATGTCTATTTAAAGAATTCCTTTACTGTATTTTTAGGGCTTTGATGAAGGAGAAATGTTAGATATGTGCCTTTAACTTTGTTATCTTAACTTGGGAACTGTAGCACATGGTTTAAATGAGAAAGCAATTTGAATAGTTCAAGGGAATTTGCCATTCTTTTTTGGACTTTGGTTTTGTTCTGCTGTGATTTCTAATTTTTAAAAATTTTTTCAGATAGTTATTTCTGAATGATCACTCATAACCTTCTGTAATTTTCCTTTGTGTTTAGAACTACCACAAGATGTCTTGCAGTTGATTAGTGGCTTCAAACAAAGGATATGGAGGAGGGGAGGAGGGGAGGGGGAGAGGTGTGACTAGCACCTATTGGGTGCCATAGAATGGTGATCTCAGTTTTATGTCACTTAATCCTCACAGCAATTCTGTAAGGTAAGTGATATTATCCCACCATATGGATAGGGATAAAGATAAAGATCAGAGAGGTTAAATAACTTGCTTAAGAGCCAGAGAGTTGTAGAGCCGAGTTTCAAGCCTGAGTTTTAAGAGCATTCAACTCTTTCTAGTCAGCCATCTCCTTTTACTTTTCTCAAACAGTGTGAACAATTCATTCATTCACCATTGACTATTGGGTTGCTTATTGTGTGTTGGGCCTTAGGAGCAGAAAGGAATAATTTGTACCCTGATGAAATAAGAATGACCTGGTGCAATTTACCTTTCAGTAGGATTACTGGTAAAATGTGGCATGGCAAGTGTAGAAGCAGGCAACTAAATTAATTACAGAAGTCTTGGTAAAAGGTGATGTAGTTTAGACTAGGATGGCTGAGGAGAAGTGGGCGGATTTGAGATGCCTATTTGAGGGAAAGCTGACAGAATTAGTGTGATAAGAAGGCTGGGGATGTGGCTCAGTGGTAGAGTGTTTGACTAGGGCTTGATAAGAATTTGGAAGGAGCTGGAAGAATTCAGAATAACTCCAGGCTTGATTTGAGCTGAGTGCTGCTGTTGCTTTTAATGATTTGGGAAAGGATAAGCTGGGGTGGTAGACCAGAGTAAAAACAACATAGCCAGGCGTGGTGGCACACCTTGTAATCCCAGTACTTGGGAGGCTGAGACAGAGGATTACAGGTTGGAGGCCAGCCTCAGCTACTTAATGAGGCCCTCTGCAACTTAGTGAGACCCTGTTTCAAAATAAAGAGTAAAAAGAATAGGGCCGGGGAGGTGGGTAGCTTAGAGGTGGACTGCTCCTGGGTTCAATCCCTAGTATCGCCAAAAACATAATCATGTATCTATCAGATATATCCACACAGAGGTGTCCAGTAGGCAAACATCTGGGAACGCAGCAGAGTTCTGGCTTAGAGAAGTAAAGTTGTGTATCATTCACATCTAAATGGTATTTAAAGCCATGAGACTAGATATGTTTATCTAGGAAAACCATGCAGATGTATATATGGCGATGTGTTTGAAGTTATTGATTCACTTCTATGGAGTATCTTCATCTAATTTGTTAACTTGACATTACGTGTAAATCTAATAGCACTTGATATATGGGGAAAACAACCCACCCTGTAGCCACTGCATGGAAAACATTAACCAACAATCACATTGCAAATAGGATAATAAATTAGTGGCTTTTTTTATTGGTGTATCAAGTTAGTGGCTTTTGACTGAACTCTGTGCCAGACATCCTTGACACTCATGAGAGACTACATCTGAGAGTATCCATTGGGAATCTAAGATTTAAGAATACAACGCAAGAGGAGCATTATGACCCATGAACCAACTCTTCTTTACGTCTAGATAAATAGTGAAAAAATAAGTTCCCATTGAGATGCTGAAACTAGAACACTGGGATCACTCACTGGCTGATTTATGGTTACATATTGGTCTCATAGCATACAAGTTCATTAAAATATTTTAGATATCATGCATCCTTTGGGCTACTCTCAGTAGACAGAATGATAAATATTGCATCTATGACAAGTATGAAAGAGCCTTATAAGAATAATTGAAAAATTAGATTGAAATTCACAATAGGCAAAAACTGGAAACAGTTCAAATATCCATCAACAGGACAACAGGTAAACAATTGATGTACTGTACACACCACAACATGGTTAAATATGTCGAATATCAAAACATTTTGTTGAATGAAGGAAGCCAGATACACAAGAATGCCACAGGAGAAAACTAACAAAACAGTGGGGATGCCTATGGGGATGGGGATTGACCAAATGGAGGCATGAGACAACCTTCTGAGGTTATGGAAATGTTCTCCATATAGACTAGGGTGTTTGTTAAATGGCTGTATTCATTTGTCCAAACTTACAAACTTGTGTACTAAGATTTGTATATTTAAGTTTCCTTTTTTTTGTGGTACTGGGGATAGAACCCAGGGGCATTTTACCTCCGAGCTACACCCCCCTGCCCGATTTTTTATTCTTTATTTTGAAACAGGTTCTCGCTAAGTTGCAGAGGGCCTCACTAAGTAGCTGAGGCTGGCCGTGAACCCTGATCCTCCGGTCTCAGCCTCCCAAGTACTGGGATTACAAGCGTGCGCCACCCTCCCGGCTCTGTTTAAGTTTTATTTCAGTAAAAGGTAAGAAAACAACAACAAATAATATGCTGAAGCCAGGTGTGATGGCGCATACCTGTAATCTCAGTACTTGGGAAGATGAGATGGGAGGATCACAGGTTCAAGACCAGCCTCAGCAATGTAGTGAGACTTTCAGCAACCAAGGGAGACCATGATTCAAAACAAAAAATAAAAAGGGCTGGGGGTATAGCTTGGTGGTAGAATGCCCCTGGGTTCAATCCCTAGTACCACAAAACAAAACAAAACAAAACAACAACAAAAACAAGGCAGGCAGGCAGGCAGGCAGGCAGGCAAGGCAGGCTGGCTGGCTGGCTGGCTATGCTAAGTAATTCTGTGGGGGTGAATTTAGAGAGCACTCCCCTGTAATCTCTTGAGTGTCAGAAAAGCCTAGAGAGGAGTAATCTCTCTTTTAATCCCTTCAGATCCAAAATCGCTGATTTTTCAATTCTATGCTAATTCTACACCATAACATCTATTCCTACAATGACTATTTAAGCCGGGTGTGGTGGCACACGCTTGTAATCCTGGTACTTGGGAGGCGGAGACAGGAGGATCACAGGTTCAAAGCCAGCCGTGGCAACTTAGGCTCTCAGCAACCTAGTGAGACCCTGTTTCCAAATAAGATATGAAATCAGGCTGGGGGTGTAGCTTGGAGGTAGAATGACTCTGGGTTCAATCCCCAATACCAAAAAAAGACTATTTAATGTATTGTGCAAATGATAATACTTTAGGAGGGGAATGCTGTTATTAAATTACATTGGGACAACAGATAAAAGTCATGACTGCTTCTGTTTTTTTTCTTGGTCAAAGTATGGTACTCTACTGCAATGACAGCTGAAGGCAGGCAGTAGCAGAGCAGGTGTTACATCAGCCTCTGCCTGACCTTACCTACAGTGGTTAAGGGGGGCAAGGAGGCTGCAAGATGGGATGGAGATGTGTTTCAGTGAGCCATGATTTACGTATGAACTTTTAATAAAGTTGTTTGTTTTATATTTCCAAAGTTATTCATGTTGCTTTATTTGTTCCTTTGAAATAGGAGATCGTGGATAACCCTCTTCAAAAATGGAGGATGGAAAGCCCGTTTGGGCACCACATCCTACAGATGGATTTCAGATGGGCAATATTGTGGATATTGGCCCTGACAGTTTAACAATTGAGCCCTTGAACCAAAAAGGCAAGGTGAGTTTCTCAGAAAGATTTCAAATTACGATTTATTTTAAAAGTAGGTGTTTTTTTTTAGGTACCTCTCTTCTTAATGAAGTAGATATTCCTGGAATAGTAAAGGGGAAAGTAAATTTCTGCTAAGTTAATCTTAATTTTCTACTGGCTTTCTTGATTAAATCAGAAGTACATGCTATAGGGGGAAAATGATGTCCTATGATAAAATTAAACAAATTTAGTGAGCCTTCCATAATCACATTCTTAAAGATTTGTGATAAAATATAAATTATATTTTTATTTCTTCTGCCATATTACTAAAATTTTTAGTGTATCTGTGATATACTCAATGTGTAATGAAGTAAAAATATGAAAGTGAATGGATGTTATCAAATTTTGCTTTTTGCTTTAGCTTTTACATAAATCTTTTTTAAAGGCTTTTTTTTCTTAAAGGTATTGGCATGAGAATTGAATAAATATTTTTTTTTTTTGCGGTACCGGGGATTGAACCCAGGGGCGTTCTACCTCCGCGCTACATCCCCGGCCCTATTTTTTTTTATACTTTATTTTGAAACCGGGTCTCACGAAGTTGCGGAGGGCCTCACTAGGTAGAGAGAGAGAGAGAGAACTGAGGCTGGCCATGAACCCGGATCCTCCTGTCTCCGCCTCCCAAAGTACAGGGATTACAAGCGTGCGCCACCATGCCCGGCTCTGAATAAATATATTTCTATTAAGGAAAGATACTAAAATCTTAAGCCTGCCCATCTATATTTTTGTGTGTGGTAATGATAGCATAAAAGTATGCATTAGTTCTGTACACATGCTGTTTATTTCTTTTTATGCTTAGGCATAGGAAATTTGGGGAGTAAGTGACCAGGAGTTGTAAATTGCTTATAGAGAAGGCATCCATTGTGAATACCTCTCTTTCAGTCTTCATGAAGACTGATATGGTTTGTTTTTGTGGCAGAGCCTCATAGTTTTTAGTTTAACAAATATTCTTGTTAAACATTTATTCTGACTAAATTAAATTTGTGGATGTCATCTCTGTTTACTTTAGACTCTGCAAATGTTCATGAATAATTTATATTCTATGGATACATGGTTAACTAATGTCATATAACTGCCATCCTTCTGGGAACCTTAGAAAAACAAGGTGGATCTCTCATGAGGTCTTTTCAGAGAGAAAACTATTCTGTTACTGTAAACAACCCAGGATCCAAAATGCATAATATATAATGTGCCATGTTAGAGGAGGCCAATTAAAGATACCTTCAGGGAAGGAAAGGCAAAGTGTTTCTAATTTTTCCTCTTATTAACAGGCACCTATTTGTACTTACAGTGCAGCACATTTTTAAAAAATGAAATAATTTTTAAAAATTGCAATCATTTTATATATTTGAAAGCTTTTGCTTTTTTAAAAATCATATTATAAGCACAGTAAATCAAAAGGCCAAAATGAAAAGTATATTTTGTAAGTGTGTTCTGTTAGGTTTATTCTGTTATCTGGAGGTGGCAAAATAATCTAATTTAAGCACTGAAGAAACTTGATTTATGAAGATATGCTTTTTTGGGGGGTCCTGGGGATTGAATCTAGGGGCATTTTACCTCTGAGCTACACCCACAGCCCTCTTTTATTACTTATTTTATTTATTTTTTTGTGTGTGTGGTACTGCGGATTGAATCCAGGGACATTCTACCTCCAAGATACACCCCTAGTCCTATCTTTTTTTTTGAAATAGGATCTCACTAGGTTGCTGAGAGTCTTACTAAATTGCTGAGGCTGGTCTCTAACCTGAGATCCTCCTGTCTCAGCTTCCCAAGTACTGGGATTACAGGCATGTGCCACCATGCTCATCTGTGACGATATGGTTTTTGTAGTTTAAATATTTTAGTGTGCTTTCAACTGTGCCTTATTAGTAGTATTAATCAGGCACATTTGTAGAACCAATACACAGTTTAAATTAGTCATATAAATTTTGTGATTTTGTAGATAATTCTGTAAACTAAGGTTTATATTTCTTTTCACAAAGTCTTTTGTTTTTGAGGATTAATAAATTATCAGGGATTACTTTCAGTCTTTTTTTTGTGGTACTGGGGATTGAACCCAGGGGCATTCTACCTCCGAGCTGCCACCACCAGCCCTGTTTTTTATTGTTTATTTTGAAACAGGGTCTCACTAAGTTGCGAACGGCCTCACTAAGTAGCTGAGGCTGGCTGTGAACCTGCCATCCTCCTGTCTCAGCCTCCCAAGAACTGGGATTACAAGCGTGCTCCACCACACCTGGCTTACGTTTAGTCTTAATGTTTCCCCTGCTTTCTGATCAAGGTCTTAATAAATTGTTAAATGTCATATTAACCAAATGCTTTTTTTTTTTCCCTGAGGTACTGGGGATTGAACCCAGGAGATTTCTACCTCAGAGCTACATCCCCAGCCCTATTTTTTATTCTTTATTGTGAAACAAGGTCTCACTAAGTTGCGGAGAGCCTCACTAAGTAGCTGAGGCTGACCGCAAACCTGTGATCCTCCTGTCTCAGCCTCCAAAGTACTGGGATTACAAGTGTGCACCACCACGTGGCATTAACCAAATGCTTAAAAGATCCATAAGGGAGCAAAATCTTTTGCCTAGATACTTATGGTCTAGAGATCTTGAGTTTTTAAATATTACTAAAGCGACGGACCAGTCAAGTGCAACTGTGTGCTGGTGCACTGGAGGCGTAGAGGAGGGAGTGGGGTCAGCTCTGGTGGGTAATGCATCTTGGATAATAGCAATGGCTTTCAAGATTTTTGTTTGTGATCCATAATAAGAAATAGATTTTATGTTGCATTAGGAGTGTGCATTGTGTATGTGTTTGTGGGAGTATGTATTCATAAACAAAGCAGAGTTGATCAAATGACACGTACTTGGCACATGTTATAGATTATTCTGTTAAAAATGCTGTCTTGACTCTCTAAATTGATTTCATGTTTTATATTTGCAATATATACTGGCCTTTAGGCTGAAGCCCTAAATATTTGGCATGTAAGGGTCTGCATTTTCTTTTCCGTGTTTACTGGTCTTATATTGTGTCAACCAGCAGTCTCCCCCTTCATATTCTTGCCTTATTCTGTGTGTCTATTTTTCCTCCTCTTCCGCCTTTCCTTTCTGGAATTGTTTATCAAGTCTTCACCAGGGACCAGGTAGTGTTGGGTGTGTGTCATTGCTCACAGTTGTCCTTTTGCCTGGAATTCCACTCTCTGTAGTGCTTTGCTTAGCAAATACTTATTTATCTTTCAAGATTCCAATTGAGGTTACCTTCTTTAAATTTTACACAGATACCTACTCTTTCCTTCCCATTCAATAGAATTAACTGTTGATTACTTTTTCCTTCGAGGTGCAGCATATCTTTTAGCTGTCCTATAGTTTTTGTTAGAGAATACTTCCCCCTCCCTAATGTGTATTCTCAAGTTCAGGAGCTGTTTTACTCGTCTGTTCTGACATTGGCGCTTGATGCACCCTTTTTGCTACGTGATTGGTGTTTAATGCTTGGTGATCAGTGTGTTCCTTCTTTTTTTTTTTTTTTTGCCGTACCGGGGATTG
>PVJS01037786.1:0-19726 GCA_004027185.1 Glis glis
TCTCCTCCCCTCCCTTCTCCTCCCTCCCTTCCCCTTCCCTCTCCTCTCCCCTCCCCTCCCCTCCCCTCTCTTTACTTTGCCCTGAGGGATCCTTCAAGTCTCTGGAACTGTATGACAGTGTGGGAAGATAAAATTCTGAATTTTTTTGGCAAGATAACTAGTAAGAAGGGGCCTCTGGAAGATGGAGACTAGGGGTAGGATGGGGGAATGGCAGAGGAGAAGAGCTGGAGAAAGTGACCCCTTATTCTACAAATGAGCTACACAAAGCTCAGGCTCACCTCTGAGCTGCACACCTTTGAGATGATCCTTCAGCAGCAGAGCACAGGTACTGAAAACTGAATTATAATTTAAATCAACACCCAAGCATCAAACTAACCCCTGAATGGTGCATGCATAGGACACGCTTAGAGCAATACAGAAAAGACTGGAAACTAAGCTGGCAATGTTGGAAAGACTGGCCACAGAATGTGTGGCTCTGAACCTGTAGTCTGAACTTAACTGAGTTGATTTCCTGCTTTTAAAATGAAAAAAAAATCAACATTCTTCAGAGGATTTTAATAGGAGCTACAATATAAACAACATAATATTTAAAATGTTCAACTGCAAACACTAATCAAAGAAGGCTGGCGTGTAAATGGTGGTAAAAACTGAAATTATAAAGCAGCATACTGAACAGTACCCAACCAGACTTCTGGAGGCCTATATTTAGGGGCCAGAAAACAATGAAGCATATTGAACTCACTCCCATCTCAAAACAGAACGCCCTGAATCCTCAGGGGCAGGCGTGTC
Organism: Glis glis; assembly: GCA_004027185.1. Classification (NCBI taxonomy): domain Eukaryota; kingdom Metazoa; phylum Chordata; class Mammalia; order Rodentia; family Gliridae; genus Glis; species Glis glis. The sequence goes on from PVJS01037786.1 coordinate 790, forward strand.
CCTCCCTCACCCTCCTCTGGACCACGATTCTCTCCTCCCTGGGTACGGCTTATCCAGTCTTCAGACATTAGCTCCGCATCACTGACCATCAAATGTTTACTCATACCACAGTCTAGAACAACTTCATTAAAAACCAAAAACAAAAACTGATCCATCTAAGCTCTTTCCTTTCCATACATTATCTTGGGTAGTTATTATACATTAATTTGTGCAATTGAAAAATTATTACTTCCACTACTAGATTTTAAGTAACCTAAACAAGAACAAGGATTGTCTGTTTGGGTTCACATGATGCTCCCAAGAGTAGATGCTCAATACATTCTGAATTAATGGATTAAAAAAAGAACTAATACACAATAATACAAAGAAGGCAGAGCACAAACAGAGGTCTGAGTGTCAAAAAAAAAGTGGATAATGAAACAAGAGATGAGCGTATAAAGAAGAAAGGAGTAGCTAAAAGCCTTGTATGTTGTAGAAAGATTGGAAGGAGTGAGAAGGAACTAAGGAATAGCCCAAGTACAAAATTACCAGAGATCTTTGAGAAAATAGTTTCAGCAAAATGATAGACTCAAAACTCATATGGCAGTAAAAGCTTTGGAGTAAATGGAAGGTGACAGATAGAAATAGCAAGTATAGACTACTTTTTAAGAATCGGTCAATGAAAGGAGAGGAAAAGCTGGATGTGGTGGTGCATACCTGTAATCCCAATACTTGGGAGGCTGAGACAGGAAAATCACAGGTTCAAGACCAGCCTCAGAAACTTAGTGAGACTCTCAGCAACCTAGTAAGATCCTGTTTCTAAACAAAAATAAATAAATAAATAAATAAATAAATAAATGAAAAGGGCTGGGAGAATAACTCGGAGGTAGCATGCCTCTGGGTTCAAACCCCAGTACCACACACACAAAAAAAAAGGTGAGTAAATAGGCCACAGAGCTCAGTCACTGGAATGTGCTGATGATAACATGAAGGAGGCACTACATGCTCAAGGCCACTGTAGGAAGCAGAACAAAATGATTAAGTTTGTTAAGTTAGTAAATAATCTTCTCCTGTGGTGGTGCAATCCAATTACTTTCTATCAAGATAACGGTGATTAAAATAATGGCTGACTTTTTTTTTTCTTGGACTACTGACTAAGGACAAGGCAAAGTCCAAAACACTTCAACACTTCTCGCTAGACCTCCCAACATCTCTATCAGGCATTTTATAGATGAAACACTTGAGATCCCAAGCCATATGGTTAGCAACTGACAGAACTAGAATTAGAATCCAAACCTGTATGACTTGTATGGCACACACTACTAATTAATTAACCCAATAACCACTCATTCCTAAGTCCCTTGTCCCTTGACTCATTATAGCTATGGGTAGCCACATGACTTTTTTCCAGCAAAAAGAACATATGTAGAAGTCTATTTGGAGCTTCTCTGGAAAGCTTTCTCTTCTTTAAAAAAGACATAAATCTCTAAATATATAAGATATTTTAAAAGAAAAAGGCTTCCAAGTATTTGAATGCATGGAAGGTATTTATGTGTCAGATATTGCTGGACCACCCCATCCTTTGGACTTGAATATGACTAAAATCCCTAGAGCTAGAGTAGCAGAGTAATTACATAAAAAGCTGAGCCACTAAACTAAGGTCAGTAACTACCTACTACTTCTAGACTTCATACTATGTGAGAAAAAAGTTCTCTATTTTTTAAAGTCCTGTTAATCAAGTTTTCTGTTATTTAAACTCCACAGTATTCTTAATGGCTACAATCACAAAGCTCTTATCCACCAAACAATATGGCCTCTCATCTATGAAGTACGAAGACTGGGGCCTGCTCTTCTACCTTCCTTGGATAGTTCTGAAGACATTCAGGTTAGAAAATGCATATACACATGCCTTGAAGAATAAATATTATCAAATTTATTACTGTTTTAGTAATAGTGATTCTTTTTTTTTTTTGCGGTACTGGGGATTGAACCCAGGGGCATTCTACCTCCAAGCTACACCCCCAGTTTTTATTCTTTATTTTGAAACAGGGTCTCACTAAATTACAGAGGGTCTCACTAAGTAGTTGAGGCTAGCCACGAACCCAGATCCTCAGTCTCAGCCTCCCAAGTACTGGGATTACAAGTGTGCGCCAACACGCCTGGCTCTAGTAATAGTGATTCTTGACTAAGGGAAAAGATAGGGAAGCACACACCCTGCGAGATGTCTAACTGCGTTCTCCCAGGAGGATACCTTAAAATCACCTGGAGGAATTTTTCACATTACACATGCACCGTCTTGAGAATCACTGCCAGGATGAGCCACCTCTTGAAAATAAGATAATGAGCATACATATCCTATGGATATATTCAAAATAGGAAAAAATATTGAAAAGTTGAATTTTGTTATGATAGTGAAATGTATCAAGCACACTTTTATTACGATAGAAATGAAATGAAAGTAAAAGTTTTTCGAACTGATGGAGAAACAATTTCACTTTCCAAGTTTTGCCTGCCTGCCTGCCTGCCTGCCTGCCTTCCTTCCTTCCTTCCTTCCCTCCCTCCCTCCCTCCCTCCCTCTCTCCCTCTCTCTCTTTCTTTCTTTCTTTTTTGTGGTACAGGGCATTCTACCTCTGAGTTACACCCTTTGACACAGGGTCTCACTAAGTTGCAGAGAATCTCACAAGGTTGCAGAGGCTGGCGGCGAACCTGCAATCCTCCTGTCTTGGCCTCCCAAGTACTGGGATTATATGCAGGTGCCACCACACCCGGCTCAAGTTTTGCCCTTCTTAAAATATAAGTAATTCTTTATATATGAATAACTATAAAAACCAATAACAGTAGTACAACCCAACAAAGCTGACATGATCTAAACAGTGTTACATAATGCTAACCAATGGAATCAGAGAATTAGGGAAAAAACATGAATATGTTTCAGAGAGACTCAAATTTTCTAGAGTTTCCTCTTCATTTTAATTTATCTTGGTAGAATTCAAATTCATTAATTTCTCATTAAGAAATTAATAAAAATCATCTTAAAAACTGAGCTTTCAGACAGACATTGGTGGCGCATGCTTGTAATCATAGTACTTGGGAGGCTGAGATAGGAGGATCACAGGTTCGAGGACAGCCTCAGCAAGTAGTAAGACTCTCATCAACCTAGTGAGACCCTATTTCAAAATTTTTACAAAATAGGGCTGGGGGTATAGCTTGGAGGTAGAACACCCCTGGGTTCAATCCCCAGTACCACACACACACACACACAAAACAACAACAACAACAACACCTGAGCTTACATCTCAGGTCCCAAGTAACTGGCTTTTTACCTTTATTGAATAAACAACTAATATTTTGCATTCAATAACTATTTTTTGAGCACCAACTGTGGGCCAGACTGCTTTGGGCCTGGAGTGCCTTCACAGCAGTGAGGAACATACTCAGAGCTGCTTGTCTTTATGGAACTTATCTGGTATTCTGCTGAGGCTAGGGAGCAAAGAGACAACAAGCAAATAAATAAAATACACCATATGTCAGTTGATGACAAGTGCTATGGTGAAAATAACAGGGCAAGGAAGGTGGAAGGTAGCCAGGCAACACGGGAGACGAAAGAGGCAAAAGAGAGGCAGAGACAGAGTTTAGGAGGTGGATGTGGGGAGAGCTGGCGGCTACGATTTTAAATGCCATGGTCACAAAGGCTTCACTGGGATGCTGACGCTTGAGCTAAGACCTACAGGAGGTGAAGAACCAAACCAAAGCTATTTGGAATCTACTTGAAATCTATTTGGAATTAGCTATGCTAGCTCTTTTCTTAATGAATGTTATCATTTGCAATGGGTCAATGCCTGAACAGAAAAATGGTAGTTCCTTTTTAAAAGTCACCCTGATCCATTGTAATCAAACCAAAAAAGGAAAAAAGACATCCTAATTATTAGTAACCCTCTGAATTTCATTGTTGACATATCTGCCTTTAGAGAAAAAGTTTATTTCTTTCCTTTATGTCACAAATGTATTCATTTTTTAAAACTCCCCAAACACATATTTCAAATGTAGAAATTTTTTTGAGCCTTAAATGAGCCCAAATTTCATCATGGGCTAAAATTTTAAGACATAAAATGAGTGCTGAAACTGAATTTTAATCATATAGATGAATCACAACATGCATCTTTAGCTAGGCATGTATTATGGATAAGTCTAGTTTTCTACAGAGAATAATCACATGTTCTAATTACCATTTTGGTTATACGCATAATTAATAATATTCTGTCTTAATGGGACACACTGAATCTTCAGACAGTTGCAAGCTTTAACTATGCACACTGCCAATTCCAACTGTCAGATGTACTGCCAAACACAAAGGAATCTCGATGTAGTGTTTTAGCATTGATAACAATATGCATATTTTTAACATGATACAATGGGAAAATTAATTGCTTTTCTTCCTTCAAATTTTTCTCCATACTAATTTTATGTTGCTTGATTGATCATTTAACCTAAATTATACATATTGGTGAATGATCTTATGAGCAATAAAAACATAAATGTAAATGTGACCCAAGATCCAAAGAAGAGAAAAATATTGTTATACAGGGACTTACTGATTGTAAACTTTCATTTTCACGTAAACAAGCTGTGTGGAGCTCTGATTTCAAGGTTGCAATGTGACTTCGATGAGATGTCATTTCCTTCTCTAATGTAGCAATTCTAGCACTTGCAAGCTGGTAGACATCCATGAAACTTTTAATCATAGCCTTGAGAAATAAAAATAATGTCACATACAATTCAAATAAATCTGTCCCCAAAGGAGAATTTCCATAATATGAAAGAAAAAATCATTAAAATTTTAAAATAAACAACTTTTCATCTTTTTTGAAAATAATAAAGCTAAACCTCATATTTTTATATTGAAAACAGTGACTATTTTAAGAAAGTTTGGGAGAAAAATAATTGAGACTTCATTCCAGGGCATTTATTTAAGTAAGATGTGCTTTGAGCTATTGTACTTTAAATTTAAAGTGCAGTTTTTAAAGGTGGAACACTTATTTTCTGTTGTAAAGTTAAATTTGAGCTTTAATTTGACCTAAATTTCAATCTTAAGAGAGACACAACACATGGATATACAAGAGATATTTCAAAATGAACTGAGTTAGTAAAATGTTCAAGCCACCTAAAAAAGCAAATGTTTAGAAACAAAAGAGCTAAAAACATCCTGTGACTTTTTAAGAATGAATAATATTATTTCTACATTGAAAGAAAAAACATAATTATGTTCACTCACAGAACACAGAAATGCTCTCATATTATGCTATATATAATACAATAAATAACACAAGCAAGTGTTGGTAATTTATTATCTCCCATAAGTAGTACAATATTTGGTGGACCTCTGTATCACAGTTTAACCATATTTTACTGACTTTTTTTTCTAAAGCAACCTGTAGTGAATTTTAAGCCCAAAAGGACACTAGTATGTCTTTTTTTAAAAGTCTAAAAATAGGCCGGGCGTGGTGGCGCACGCTTGTAATCCCAGTACTTTGGGAGGCGGAGACCAGAGCATCCGGGTTCGCGGCCAGCCTCAGCTCTCTCGCTCTCTCTCTCCCTGTCTCTCTCTCCCTGTCTCTCTCTCCCTGTCTCTCTCTCTCTCTCTCTCTCTCTCTCTCTCTCTCCTTAGTGAGGCCCTCTGCAACTTCGTGAGACCCGGTTTCAAAATAAAGTATAAAAAATAGGGCCGGGGGCGTAGCGCGGAGGTAGAACACCCCTGCGTTCAATCCCCCGGTACTGCAAAAAAAAAAGTCTAAAAATACCTCAAATATATCAAAATACAGCCAAATTTCAAAGATACTTTCAAAAATAATATTATTTACAAGAAAAAAATGTTCCTACTCTAGCCACAATTTTGACCAAGGGTGATTATTTGAGAATTTGCAAATTACTTTCAATCTAAAGGTTAGAATTGGGAAAGCTTTGAGAAACTAGATATTTGAGCCATTCTGAATGCATGTTAAAAAACAATTTAGTGAACAAAGAATAGAAAAATTTAGTGAACTGTGTATACAATGTCTGAGAACCAGAAATAGATTAATTAGTTGTAGGTAAGAAAATTTAAAACTTTTTACCTAATAAATTCCTTTTTGCCCTCAAAAATCCAGCTCAGACACCATCTCTTTCAAGAACCCTCTTCAGAGCCCTCAAAAGGCAGTGTTAATGCCTATCCTGGTTCTCCGTGGGTCGTTCATGCCTGCTTTTACTATCGCACTTACTGCTTTGTCAGAAATTCATTAGCTTACATTTCTATCTTCTTTACCAGACTTAAGAGCTTTCTAAGGCCAGATACTGTGACTACACATCTCTATATCTTCAGGGATGATAGTGGCCTGTAGTGGGTACTTGCTTGAATGAATGACTGAATTAATGGTGGAGTTGAAGAATGAATGAATGAAAAAAATTAGAAAAGATGAAAAACTGCAAGTCACATATTGGCATAAAATACCTTATAGGAATGGATGAAGATATTTGGGAAAATATAATCTTAACACTCAATCTAATGAATAAATCATTAACCATACATGTTCAAGCTCAAAGAAAACCAGAAGCACAGCAACAGCATAAAAGGATGACGTACACAAACATGAATTCTATTGCCCAACACTAAATAAGCATGGTACGATCTCATGTTTGGGTAACATCTCACATGTCCTAGCTAATAACACAAAAATTTTTCCCTGGGTCTCAAAAGTATGTAAAAATCAGAATCTATCAAATTACATCTCTTTCTTCCTTTGCCAATTCTCTCTCCATTCTTATAAATTTATCTATATTCTCCATTGAAATATTAGATCAGGAATCACAAGTCCTGATTTTTTTTCTAATTTTCTGGTCTTCACTCCACCATAGATTTAGATCTATATTGTTGGGGAATGCCACATAATCTCTCTGAGCCTCCATCTCCTCCCTCTATATGTAAAATAGAAGGAAAGGTGATTTTCTTTCCTACTTCCAAAACTGTTGCAAGGCTCAAATAATTAAAATAGCTAATGATTATTAGGTATTTACTGTAGCCCAGGAACTGTGTAAGCACACTGTATGCTTTAATTATCCTTATGGTAACCATATAGAGTAGATAACTTTTTATATCTATTTTTTAGAGTAAAACACAGAGGCTTGTACAGGATCATAATTAGTCACATAGTGGTCACGTTAAAATCCAAGCAGGTATATCTGTGTGTATATGTATATATACATATATATATGTGTATACATATATATATGTGTGTATACATATATATATGTGTGTATACATATATATATGTATACACACATATATATGTGTGTATACATATATATGTATGTATATGTGTATACATATATACACATATACATACATAGATACATACATATATATAAAGACCTTCTCTTAACCCTTCAACTGTATTGCATCTAAGAAACCCTCTGAAAGTGATTACTGAGTTTTATTAAAGTATTATAATTGTTCTATTTTTAATTTTTCTAGTAAAATCTTAATGACACAATCTGTGATTGGTGATTATTATATGTATGTTCTTGCTGTATAAGGACCTAAAATGTATAAATGGCTGAAAACATGCACAAATGCTTATCAGTTGGGGAAAAAAGGAAGTACCCTTCTATCACTAATAGGCTCCTGGATTATTATTGCACTGTAAGTCACACATTTAGTATTTGAGGATAAAACAGTTTAACATTTTAAAAGTTATTTTTATTTTTAAAAGCTATTTCCTAAATTTTCAGAAACACATTTCCTGAGTTCTTATATATATGCTATTCTAAAAGGAATAAATAATATGATATTCCTTCAAATCTCTTTTTTAAGAAATAAAGTATTTTTTGAGAAATAATGTTAGAAGTTTCATTTGGTATACAAAATAAAAGTGATAATTATTTTGGCTCTTTTCTTGTTCTACTAATAACTAAATTCTAAAGTTCAGTTTAGTGTTAACAGAAACCATTTATAACACTAAAAAGGATGTAATCTGAATTTTGCTGAATACTTAGAATCTTAACATTTAAAATCTATAAAGAACTGAGAGATGAAAGCAATTCTGTATAACACATACTGCATATGATATTTTCTCAGAGCAGCAAAATACAGTGACCAATCCAAAAAGCATGTTTCATGGTATATATATGAAGATATGGAGAGTACCACTGAAATGGCAACATCATTCAAAAAGCCATAGATCTTTGGAAGAATAAAGAATGTTAACTTCCAGTTTTAAAAAGTGATTCAAGAACAATGCCAGTGAAAAATCCAACTGTGTAATACCGAAGAAAGATGCTAAGTTGGTAGAAGAAACGGAAATAACAGTCTGAATCAAGTGAGGGGGTGGGAGTAAGAGGAGTAACTATTTAATAGCCCTTGTATCACTCTCCTGAAGTTTAACCCTTCCCAATATACCCTGCTCCTTGTATTAAAATATCATGTCATTTTACAATAGGAAACAACAGAACAGCATGTGGCTGTGTACAGCATGCCCAGAATTTGAGAACTTACCCGTGTCTTTTCGGCCTGAGGGATTTTGACTATGCCCTGAAGTGAGATCTGAATCATGGTGAGGCTCACCCAGTTGTGTGAGAAACAGAACAAAAGGGTTTCTGGACAAGAAAAGACTTTATTTTAAAGAGAATCTATAGTTTTTTGTTTGTTTGTTTTGTTTTGTTTTTTTGGCACTGGGGATTGAACCCAGGGGCATTCTACCTCCAAGCTCCACCCCCAGCCCTATTTTATTTATTTGGAAACAGGGTCTCACTAAGTTGCGGAGGGCCTCACTAAGTAGCTGAGGCTGGCAGGGAACCCAGATCCTCCAGTCTCAGCCTCCCAAGTACTCGGATTACGACGTGCGCCACCAAATGCATAAAAGTTCACATCTACCCATTCTAAGGAAAAGTATATGTGCTTTAGAATTCAAAAAAATCTGAGATAAAAATAGGTGAATGTCACTTGGAGTCTAGAATATTGTTTACATATTTTTATGTACATATTATGATATAGTTTAGACTGACTTCAAAACTGAATATAAGGAAAAATGGGATCACTGGGGACCTGATGTTAGGCAGAGAAATTAGTGAAAATAACATAAGGTCTAGATGCCAAAACATCAAATCTTTTATCTACATGTTGAGTAAGTATTGGGAAGCAATACATTGGGAAACAAAAAACTCTGACATTTCACTTTAACTTATAAATTATAGATACACTTCATTTCTATGTATTATATAAAGACACTGGATAAAATAGATATGCCGGATATACTAAAGGTGTGAAATATATTTCCATAAATCGGGATAATAATCCCTACCTTAAAAAGATTTTGTCAAAATTATATTAATTTAATACATGAAAATACTTTAAACTAAATGATGTAAACACTCAGGTAAATGTTAGCTATGATAATAATTATATCAAATTAGAAAAATTACTATTTTAATTCATGGAAGAAAGATGCAATGTTTCTGAAGAGTAAAACTATTAGGTATAATGTAAAATATTTTAAATATAAGATACCATCTATTCATAATTAATATAAAGTTCTTCCAGAAATAATCTAATGAAGCTTCTCATTGATTAAAAAAAGTTACTGTTTATGATGTCATTCCTAAGGAAGAGAATCTTATAGTGATAACATGGTTGTGGTTTTTAGTATCAAATTTTATTTACTGGAACCTGGAATTAAAGGACAATTCATTATTTTATTCGTTATCAAAATATCACTGTGATAAGGTTACTCAGTAGACTAATTTTGTTTCAATATTTTTGTAAAACTTTATAAATGTAGGGATACAGCAGGAAATGAGACTTAAAGGGCCTGTCACTAGTTGTCTTCAAACAGCAACAGTGAGCCCCTCCAACACCAGCCTACGATCTGGAATGGACTCTTTAGTTTGATGCTTGTTTTCTGGCACTGTCCACAAACAGTACTTGTTTCACCATGACATACTGTTCTAGTACCATGCTGTGTAGGACACAATGTCTCAGGATGGCACACTGCCATTCACCTCCTTGCTTTGTCACATGAAATGCTCTGTCACGTGGAATTGTGTGTGAGTATGTGTGCATATGTGGGCAAAAAAGCTACTAAGAGTGCAATTAGGGCTGGGCAGGTAGCTCAGTGGCAGCACACTTGCCTAGCAAGGCCTTGGGTTTGATCCCTCGCACTGAAAAGAAGGGTGGGGGAGGCGCATGCAGGCATGCTTGCATCAATGAAGAATTCTGAGGACTCAATAAGGAATAGAAAGCAGAAGCTGTCACCTTATCTTTATCCAGTCATCTGTCAATGAACACAAGCCAATTCCATAACTTAGCAATTGTGAATTGTGCTGCAGTAAACATGAGTATGCATGTATCACTAAAGTATGCTGACTTTATTTTGGATAAATAACAAGGAGTTGTATAGCTGGGTCATATAACTGCTTCTATTTTTAGTTTTTTGAGCAACCTCCATATTGATTTCCATAGTTGCTATACTAATTTACATTCCCACCAACAGTGTATAGGCGTTCCCCCACCCACATCCTCGCATTTATTGTTGTCTCCATTCTTGATGACTGCTGCTGAAGACTAGATAAAGAAGATGTGGTACATATATAAAATGGGATTTTATTCAGTCATAAGAAAAAGAATGAAATTATGTCATTTGCAGAAAAATGGATGGACCTGGAGAAAATCATGTTAGCAAAATGAACCAGATTCAGAAAGACAAGTATCAAAGGTTCTTTCTCATATGTGGAAGCTAAAGGGAAAAAAAAAGAAGAGATAATATGAAAGAAGAAGGAGGATTATGGAGGGAGAGAAGGAAGAAAGGGGAGGTATTGGAGAATGAAATTGGTCAAATTATATTATATGCAAGTTCAAATATGCCACTGTGAAGCCCACTATTCTGTACAATATTCACTAATAATACTAACAATCAGAATAATAATAAAAACAAAGTAGAAGGTACCCCAAACAAAATTTTAGGGACACCTTACCCAAAGCAAGAGAACACTGCCATAATGCAGAGCCCAACCAGAGGTGGGCTTGAAGCTAACCATGAACATCTCCAAGATACAGGAGGAAGGCTTGCCGTATCAATAGCCATGAAACCATTTACATTCAATAAAAAGTTATTAAAAGTAATTTTAGTGAAATAAATACTAGATATGCTTTATTATTTTTAAAACTTGTGTAATTCTTTGTGATAGAGCAATTTGGAGGTCTAATTCTGAGTCACCATGCTCACCACCCCACGATACATGATTAAAAAGGTAAGATGCAAAAGGTGAAAAGGTGCCATTGGGTGCATTTACTTAATCATGGCATTCAATCATGGTTTCAATTCTGACAATTAAACAATTTTTTTTGCAGTATTGGGGATTGAACCCAGGGACATTCTGCCTTCGAGCTACACCCCTAGCCCTATTTTTTATTCTTTATTTTGAAACAGGGTCTCACTAAGTTGCAACAGGCCTCACTAAGTAGCTGAGGCTGGCTGTGAACCTGCGATCCTCCTGTCTCAGCCTCCCAAGTACTGGGATTACAAGCGTGCGCCACCACGCCCAGCTTAAACAAATTTTTAATTGAAAGTCTGGCTAGAAAATGTCCAGCTTCCCTGAATTAATCAATTGTTCTTTATATTTTAACAAAGGTTCAAAAGACATTATTTAAGAAATTTTGCTTCTGAACTTTTTTGAGTATATATATGAATTTTTAGATTGATATAATTTTGAAGGAAAAAGTCATCATTTTTTAAACATTTCCAAATGACTACTTCATAATGCTTCCTCTATAACATTTCTTCAATTGAGTAGATGGTTGTTGTTAACAAATGTCATTTTATGGCAAAGTGACAAAGTAAGTGTGTGTGTCTTAGTCTGTTTTCTACGGCCATAACAAGATGTCACAGACTGAGCAGTTTATATTAAACAACAACAACAAGAGAAGTTTATTTGGCTCACAGTTCTGGAGGCTGGGAAGTACAAGACTGAGGAGGCACAACTGGTGAAGGTCTTGAAGGCCTTCCTGTTGCATCAGAACAGGGCGGAAGGGCAAGCAAGCACCCTCAAGACAGAAAGAGAAATCGGTGGAACTCGTCTTTTAATCAGGAGCCCACTCCCACAATAACTAATGCACACGGGAAAAACCGGCCTTAATCCACTCACGAGTGGGGCGCCTTCATAACCGAATCACCTGTAGAGATCCCACCTCTTAAAACCATCACCATGGCAATTAAATTTCAATATGAGTTTTGACAGGGACATTCAAACACAGTGTGTGTGCGTTTTATTTATTTATTTATTTATTTATTTATTTATTTGGCGGTACTGGTGATTGAACCCAGAGCTTGGAACACTGAGCTACATCTCCAGCCTCTTTCATTTATTTTGAGACAGGGTCTTACTAAGTCGCCCATGCTAGCCTCAAACTTGTATACCTCTTACATCAGCTTCCTTGTGCAACACCATACCTGGCTTAAAATATGTTTAGATAAATGCTTCTAATAGTCACTTGCCAGTAACAAAAAGATCTACAGATCTGTAACCCTTCTCTTTTTGTAAAAAAAATGACTTCCCATAATTCATACTCAAGTTCATAAATACTGTGAAGCACCTTGCCACAAGAAAAATAGCAATCCTTATACAGAGGATTTTAAAGGCTACTTCTTAACTTAATATAAAATATTATAAAGACTACACTATGTATGATAACTTAATCTATAAATTCACTTAACCATACAGTTTTTAATAGTTCATGCTAAAACACAAAGAAAGTAAGTAAATGAGTGAGGATACCTCTCCCAGCCCATCTGCCTTGCAAAATCCTTTCACTTTTCTAGTAACATAACTTACATGACACAACAATGTCTTAAAAATGAACCAAGTGAAGATACCAGTGTCAATCCATAAAAAAGAATAAAGATTTTATTTCTTACTTCCTATGGAGCATCTATTATCCTGTGTACCCACTGGATATATACACATTTCCCAAAGTGAGTTAAAATGGAAAAAATGTAGATTTTCCATATATAGATTTTATTGTATATCTACTTTCCTAATAAACTTTTTAGAGCAGTTTTAGATTATAAAAGTTGAGTAGAAAGTACTAGATTCTCATATAACAAAGTCCCACACAAAGTCTCTTCCACTATAAATATCCCCTATCAGAGTGGTACATGCTATAATCAATGAACTTACAAGGATACATCATTATCACCCAACACCCACAGTTTACATCAGGGCTCACTCTTGGTGTTGTACATTTTATGAGTTTGACAAATGGATGATGACATGTATTCACCACTATGGTATCATACAGAATAGTCACTGCCTTAAAAATTCTCCGTGTTCTGCAGATTCATCCCTCCCTGCCCTCTAGTTCTTGCAACTGCTCATATTTTTTACTGTCTCCATAAATTTTATATTTACCTTTTAATCTTTCTCTGAGTCTTTTTAAATCATATGTCTTAAAATTTTCTATTTTTGTTTTATGTTATAAAGTTTATTGAACAATAATACATGTATGTAAGTTATTAAGGAATAAATATCAGTATATTTGGGGTGATGGCTTAAAAATAAGAGTGTACAAACAAAAGGGTTTGGAGAGCATTCCTCTGTAACTCCATACTATGAATACTAGTCACCAATATAAAGGGGCAAACTATTGATATATGCAAATACAAGGGCATTATAGTGTGTGAAAAAAACAAAAGGTGACATTCCATATGACTGCATTTATATAACATTCTTGAAATGACAAAATTATGAAGATATTTAGTATTTTCTAGAGATATGAAGAGATTGGTATGTCTATGAATGGTTAGCTATGAAGGATCTTGTAGTGATGTAATGATTCTGTATCTTGATCATGATGGTAGTGGCAGAAATACAAATGTGATAAAATGTCACAGACATATACATACACATTTATCAATGTCAATTTTCTAGATTTGCTATTGTCCTAAGGTAATGTAAGATGTAACATTGGGGAAAATTGGATGAAGGATACACAGGGACCTCTCTGTACTACTTTTACAATTTCCTGTTAATCCATAACAGTTTCAAAATAAAAAGGTAAAATAACAAAAGTATATGTATAGTACCCTAACATTTAACTAAACGAGGGAGATAAAGTTTATAAAAATACCTACATATATTTTGGAAACAAATAAGATGAGCATAAAACATGTTTTTTAAATTCTATAATGGTACCTCTTAAGTGTTGGATCTGGAGAGTCCCCAAAGGCTCCTGTGTTAGAGGCCTGGTCCCTAGTGCAGCAGTGTGCAGAGCTGGACTTTGGGGGAGCGAGTGGATCCTGAGGCCTCTGACCTCATCCGTGGATTAATCTACTGAAAGCTGAATGGCCTGCTGGGAGGTGGTGGAAACTGTAGACAGGTGGGGTATAATTAGGAGGTAGGTCACTGGACTATATCATGTCCCTTCCCCCCAAATGTCTTTTGGTTCTAGAAAAAAATATATGATTTGAAAGAAGATTGTGAGATTTAATGGAGAAATTTTAAGCTTAGAAATTATAGAAACTCATCTACTATCCACACAACAGAAGATTACTTTGAGGAAAATGAAAACCTATTAAACAGCATCTAGTATGCCTGATTGATTTATACAGTTAAAATGATAATGTGTTGTGTATCCATCAGCAGCCTGACTATAATGACCTAGTATCATCAGTAAAGGGCATTGAAAATAAAAAGCAAGCCAGGTGTGATGGTGCACATTTGTAATCCCAGTACTTGGGAGGCTGAGACAGGAGGATCACAGGTTCGCAGCCAGCCTCAGCTACTTCGTGAGGCTCTCAGCAACTTAGTGAGACCCTGTTTCCAAGTAAAAAAATAAAAATAGGTCTGGGGGTTTAGCCCAGAGGAAGAAGGCCCCTGGGTTCCATCCCCAGTAACACACACACACACACACACACAGTCACAAAAGCAAGACAGTGATATCCCAAATCATGCCCAGACAGAATTAATTCACTTATCTAAATCATAAATTCTTACTCTGAAAGAATCCATGCATATTAGATATATACACATAGATGGAATGTGACTTAGAAAAGTTAGATTCCACTGGGCGTGGTGGCACACAACTGTAATCCCAGTACTTGGGAGCCTGAGACAGGAGGATTGCAGGGTCAAGGACAGCAATGTAGTGAGGCTTTCAGCAACCTTATTTCCAAACAAAAATAAATAAATAAAAAGGGTTGGGTGTGTATCTTGGAGGTAGAATGCCCCTGGGCTCAATCCCCAGTACCACAAAAAAAAAAAGAAGAAGAAGAAGAAGAAAGAGGTGGAGGTGGAGGAGAAGGAGGAGGAGCAGGTGGAGGAGAAGAAGGAGCAGGAGGAGGAGAAGCTAGATTCCATTTCCATTTTACCTGGGAAAAGCTTTTATTTTGCCATACCAGGAAAGCTGCCTGAAAGAAAAATGACCTGCCTTTCATATGGAAAGTGGGGTTTTGATAAACCCAGGTTTCTCTCTCTCTCTTCCTCTTTATCTGCAAGAAGTTGTTTCAGTCCTAGACAGGACACTTTCAGTGCTACACTTACTAGGGTTGGTGTATATGTACTAACATTCTACTCCCTTATAGACAGGTCTAGACTTCTTCTGTCTGTTAAGACTGTACTCCTATGTAGGACAGGGTATGCTTAAAATTGTGTGAAAATAAAAACTTGTGTGAAACTAGATACTTAATACAGTGTGTACACAGATACTGAAAGCCTTTTTAGAGGCAATGGTGACAATGATATGGATAATACATTTCAAATTATTAGAAGAGGAAAAATTTTGTTGCAATTGCACAACCTCCTTAGTCAAGCGTGACTGAACACAACGTAGTGTACTGACGTGATGTGAAGTTGCATGGAGTTCAGCTATTTTTTGTTGGTGTTATTTTATATAAGTAAAGAGAGAGTCCAAGTTCATTTTCTCCTTGTTGGCATTTGAAATGGCCCTAGACTTGACTTATCCCATCACTCAAAATTTTTACTGGCACCATCTTTGAAGGATGTAAATATAGTAGCTTTTCAGGTATGAGAAGGAGCCTCGTGGGAAACCATATTCAGCAGAGTTGCAGAATACTTTTGCAGCAGACTTTTTAAAAATGATGTTTTCTTTTTACCTTGTTTAGACTCTCAACTTTTTTTCTGGCCTCCACTCAACCATGGCATATACAACTTAAATGTGCCAAAAATAAGACCAACTCCTTTTCCAATATGTTATTTCCAACCAGAATTGAATCAAAGCCAATTTTATGGGTAAGTGCAGCTACTAGATTGATGGTGATTACTGCTCCTATTATGCTAAAGGCTTCCAAAATCAAGGGCCAAAGGGATGACATGTAGAAATGGCATGTTGGTTTGCTACAAGGATATGGAAAAGGGATCAACAGAATAAATGCAGACTAGGGAAAAAAGTTCCTACTGGAAACCATTGTATATGGACATGAAAACCTAAAAATAAAGAGCAATCTTAGAAAAATTCAAAGAGGAATGAGTTTCTCAGAGGATAATACTAAGTCAATAACAATAGCAGCAGCAATAAGAATAATCAATTGCCTTGCTTTAGGGACCAAAAAAAAAACAACCTAAAGAAGTCTACAAAATGCTTGTTATATTAAATTATAGAATTGCCACTGGGTTTATTAATGTGTTGCAAAGCAGAAACTCACAAAAGGAGACTAGTGAGTAACACAGAATTAATTGGGCCATAGGCAACTATGAAGAAGCTTAACCTCATTAGTTTAACTCTCCATTACAACAAAACATGTTACTACAGGTACCGTTTCTTGAGCACCTTCTATGCCTTTACACCATTCCAAGTTTTACCACAAAGATTATTAAAGCTGCTTTGGATAGTATTACATATAGATAAGACAGTATGTATAGTATGAATATACAAGTGAATTTCTGTATTCAATTGTAATGGTGTGAGCCAGGCATGGTGGCACACACTTGTAATCCCAGTACCTGGGAGGCTGAGACCAGAGGATCTGGGTTCGCAGCCAGCCTCAGCTACTTAATGAGGCCCTCCGCAAGTTAGTGAGACCCTGTTTCAAAACAAAGGATAAAAAATAGGGCTGGAGGTGTAGCACAGAGGTAGAATGCCCCTGGGTTCAACCCCCAGTACCTCAAAAAAAATGTAGAAATTGTAATGGTGTGAGCTGGAATTCAGGTAATCTAGCTCCATTTCAATGTCAACATCATAACATATGACACTGATATGTAGACGTTCATATGAACTTTTGATACCGAAGAGTACAGTCCTTGGAGATCATAATTACTTTGTTCTTTAACTTTTATCAAGTAACAGATAAACGTGTGCAGGGTGATTTAGATCCCTCACCTGAAGGAAGGACAATCTCTGATTATACTAAATAAAGCATGTACGAATCTGAGCACAGTCTGTTTTCTGTGACAGCATGCATACTAAATCTTTGAAAGGTAGGAAATATTTAGCAACATTTTAGATGTAAAGACACTGAGGCTCAAAATCCATATATAACTTTCTGAAGGGCATATTGCTTATAAGGGGCACAGCTGAAAATCAGAGGTCAATCTGGTTCCAAACCCCTTATTCTTCCTCAACATGCCCTTCTAAAGAGAAAGAAACAGAGAAAACCTCATTTTATTCATTAACTTATTTAACAAATGTTATTGAGTCCCTATTGTGATCTAGGGGCTGAGGATACAGTGGTCACAAGTGGTAAAGAAGACAAAGTCCTACCTCTTGGGTCTTACATCCTCGTGAGAGACAGATAATAGACGAATGTATTAGGTCATGTGCTATGAAGGAAAGTAAAGGAGATGAGGGCTACAGAGTATGAAGGGAAGCTATTTTATTTGGCTATGAGAGAAGGCTTCTATAAGGTGACAGTTAAGAAAAACACACATAAAGGGAAGGACAGAGCCTCATGAAGACCTGTGGCAAGGGAATATCAAGTAAAGGGGCAGCAAGCACGAAGCCTAGACAATGGGACTATGTTTACTGTGCTCGGGTCAGTGCTGCACGAGCTCAGTGACTGAGGTGGACGGTCAGTGCCACCTGAGCTCATTGACTGAGGTGGACGGTGCCGCCCAAGCTCAGTGACTGAGGTGGATGGTCAGTGGTGCCCGAGCTCAGTGACTGAGGTGGACGGTGCCACCCGAGCTCAGTGACTGAGGTGGAAGGTGCCACCTAAGCTCATTGACTGAGATGGACGGTACCACCCGAGCTCAGTGACTGAGGTGGACGGTGCCACCGAGCTCCGTGACTGAGGTGGATGGTCAGTGCCGCCCGAGCTCAGTGACTGAGGTGGACGGACAATGCCACCCAAGCTCATTGACTGAGGTGGACAGTGCCACCCGAGCTCAGTGACTGAGGTGGACAGACAGTGCCACCTGAGTTCAGTGACTGAGGTGGACGGTGCCGCCCGAGCTCAGTGACTGAGGTGGACGGTGCCGCCCGAGCTCAGTGACTGAGGTGGACGGTGCCGCCCGAGCTCAGTGACTGAGGTGGACGGTGCCGCCCGAGCTCAGTGACTGAGGTGGACGGTGCCGCCCGAGCTCAGTGACTGAGGTGGATGGACAGTGCCACCTGAGTTCAGTGACTGAGGTGGACGGTCAGTGCCTCACGAGCTCAGTGACTGAGGTGGATGGTGCCGCCTGAGCTCAGTGACTAAGGTGGACAGTGCCACCCGAGCTCAGTGACTGAGGTGGATGGTGCCACCTGAGCTCAGTGACTAAGGTGGACAGTGCCACCCGAGCTCAGTGACTGAGGTAGACGTACAATGCCATCCGAGCTCAGTGACTGAGGTGGACAGTGCCACCTGAGCTCAGTGACTGAGGTAGACATACAATGCCACCTGAGTTCTGTGACTGAGGTGCATGGTGCCACCCGAGTTCAGTGACTGAGGTGGACAGTGCCGCCTGAGCTCAGTGACTGAGGTGGACAGTGCCACCCAAGTTC
>PVJS01037787.1:0-19726 GCA_004027185.1 Glis glis
GGGATTGAACTCAGGGATGTTCTACCTCTGAGCTACACCCCCGGCCCTATTTTTTATACTTTATTTTGAAACCGGGTCTCACGAAGTTGCGAGGGCCTCACTAAGTAGCTGAGGCTGGCCGCGAACCCGGATCCTCCGGTCTCCGCCTCCCAAGTACTGGAATTACAAGCGTGCGCCACCACGCCCGGCTTCAGCTGAATTTTTTGATAGCAGGATTTCTTCCCTGGAGGAAGCAGTGAGTTGATTTACATTCTGATGCAAGCTCCTTATCTTGTCACACCGTGCTTTGAGTGGGGTGGCCAAGGAATATTGGGCCCCTGATCCCGGTCTCCAAAAAATAATGGCCCTTCAGCCTGCAGACAGTTATTATGCACTTGCAATACTTCATTAACCTTCCCTTTTCTAAACATTATAATCATGGATTATAAGTATGTTGCTTGTTAGTTCAGCAAATACTTATTGCTTACATAGTCTAGACAAAGCCTTATAGCTTATTTTCTAGGAGTTGCAAAGATGGCTCAGAAATCCATCTTACCCTCAGGAAGTCTACCATAAACCTAGAACAGGAAGAAAAAAAGCAAAAATCTGAATAAATGTGTAGAGTGCATGCAGTGAGTGTGTAAAACCAGTTTTACATCCTGGTTCCACGGTGATGGAACAAGAACACTTCCACATAGACGGATGTCTCCTTTTGCTAAGCTGCTCCCATAAAAGGACAATTAATACCTTTTACTTTTTCAGCATGGTGCTATTATAATAGAAATCAGTGTTCGCATTATCAAGGTAATGTTTGAATCTCCTAGAAATCTGCAACATTAGAAAATATTTGATTTTTTAAATATAAATTGTAAAATTGTAACTTCTTAAGATTAGTATTATAGAAGATCCACTGTTAGGATTTTTTTTTAATTTTCTGATTCTCTGTTTGCTCTTATACGCAACTAAATGAATAATGAATTACTTATTGTTCTATAGAATATGAAGAGAGATTAAATACTAAAATGTTTGGAAAGTTTTAATAAAAACTAGCACAGATTCTTCCAAACAAATACACTGGCCAAATAGCTAGTGTTGAAACAAATTTGGGAATCAGATAAAACAGAAGATTTTTTCAAAAGGCAAGATCTATGTGTGTGTGCCCATATATTATATATGCCCTGTGAATTAGATCATGGGACAGACTTGTTTTCACAGCCTACTAGAAAGCAATTTTAATTGTTCAAGTCAAGAAATGTTGCCTGGTGTTTAATATTTCTAGATTTGAAGGGGTGGCGAGGATGGCTTTACTGGTTTTTCTTGCTGCCCTGCTCAGTGCACCTGCTCATCATACATACATGGCGCTATTTGCCTTAAACTATCACCAGCTCTCCTAGAACTGGATCTCACTAATGACGTTAAGAAAGCTGACGGTGGCCAGATGGGTGGTGTATGCCTGTAATCCCAGTTCTTGGGAGGCTGAGACAGGAGGATCACAGGTTCTAGGACAGCCTCAGCAAATAGTGAGATTCTCATCAACCAGTGAGACCCTGTTTCAAAATAAAATGAAATGGAGCTGAGGGTGTAGCTCGGAGGTAGAATGCCCCTGAGTACCACATAGTACCCCCCCCCACACACACACACACAAAGTTGAAGGTGGGTTTTGGAAAGACTGTAGATAATATTAAAGAAAATAGATAATATTGAAGAAAATGATAAGGAAAAGCAGAGTGAAAAAGAATAAAGTCAGTCAAGAAATGACAAGGCGAATGAGACCCATGATTGTTACAATGAAGCACAGCCTTCCTGCCACAGGGTGCCAGGTCTCTGTGACCGGGCCTCAGCATCTTGGAACTCATTTTGTGCCAGTGTCTGGCTTTCTCTCCTGTTAGGTATCAGCCAACTTTCCTTCTTTTAATCACTCGTCTATATAAGATTAAAAGACTTTGCATATCATAGACAAAGAATTTCTATTGCGACAACCCCACCCTACCCCCCGCCCAGCCTCCACTGGACCATAGCCTCCAGGAGGCCAGGGCCAGCCCTACCTGTTAACACTGCGTCACCAGCCTGCTCTGCGCACAGTGCAGATGCCCAGGAGGCACTGGAGTGCGGGCAAATTAGTAGATGAAAGACCTGAAAATGTAGGTATTGAAGGCGAGAAAACTTGATAGAGAAAACCTGTTAGGTTGTGAATAATACAGATAAAATGCAAGCACATGGTGGTCTTAATGGCTGGGCATGGCAGTACTGGCCTGTAATCCCAGATCTGTGGGTGCTGAGGCAGGGAGATCGCAAGTTTGAGTCCAGCCTGGGCAACTTAGTGAGACCCTGTCTCAAAGTAAAAATTAAAAACAAAAACAAAAAGGTGCTGGGCGTGGTGGCATGCACCAGTTATCCTAGTACTTGAGAGGCTGAGACAGGAGGATGGAAGGTTCAAGACCAGCCTGAGCAACTTAGTAAGACTCTCAGCAACCTAGTGAGACTCTGTTTCAAAACAAAAAATAAAAACAGCTGGGAGTATAGCTAGGAGTAGAATTCCTCTGGCTTCAATCCCTAGTACTACACACACACGCACACACACACACACACACACACACACATGCACAGTTGGGGATGTAGTCCAGTGGTAGAATAAGAACACCCGCCTAGCATGTGTGTGACCCTGGGCTAAATCCCCAGTGCGGGGAGGGGGGTGAGGATAAAGTCCCTAAAAAAGCATGGAATGATTCCTTCATTATTTTACTTAGTCTATAATTTATAATTGAGCACGGCTATATTTGAGTTCAAGACTATGGAAATTACCAACAAAGAAGCTATAGCTGCAATAACAGTCCAAGAAAAGAGACAGAAAAGCAAATGGGGAAAAGATAGTAAGTATTGCACGGAGGGTTCAGTAGCTCCTCATCTCTGAGGGTGTCGCTTCCTGGCATCAGCCTGTGTCGGTGGCACGCAGGCCAGCAGTCTGCAGGAGCAGGCGTGACACAGTCACTGTCTCAACACTGCGACTTTGTTGTCTCTGCAGTCACTCACTCTTTGAGTGACCAAGAGAAAGCAACTTGAGTAAGCGCTGGGAAGGAGTTAAGTTGGGATTTGGTTTATGATGCGGGGGAAACCAGAAGCCATTCTAGTTTGTGGATTTGCCCAGGTTTCAGGTGATATCCTCTAAGAGTGGCAAGAGTCTATCGCATGTCATTAATGAAAGGGGACAAAAAAGCAAGGCACAGAAATCCAAACTCAGGGTGGATTCCTGACACAGTGTTTAAACTCTGTTCAGCAGTAGCAAGCCACCTGGAACTTTAGAAAGTGAAATGATGAGTGTACACCTCTCTGCAAGCTGGCCTGCACGGAGGCTAAGGAGGGAAGGTAGGTCGTTCCTGTCTTGTCGTGTGACCTAGGGAAAGGGAAGCAACGAGGTTCTAAGAAATTCTTAAGGACTTGATGACTGACTTAACATAGGGCAACTTGGAGAACTTAATAAAAATACCTCTGAGGTGCTGACATCATTTATTCCACAAATATTCATTGAAACTTAGTATGTGCCAGGCACGGTCATAGATACAATGACATGGAAGACAGAGAAACACTACTGCTTTACCCAGCTTGCATCTGGTAGAAGATACCAACAGTACACAAAATAGGCAGGGGGAAATGTATATAAGTATATATTATATATATAAAATATTATATCTATATAGTGGATTGTGGTGTTAAGAAGGAAAAACAGCAGCTAAAGTGCTAGGAAGTGAGTTTGGGAAGTGAGGAAGTTGGTAAAAGTCTAGAGAGGGCGGTCGGGGAGGCCCTCGCTGAGCTGAGGTCGGCAGAGACCTTTAGAGAGTGGGGGAGCTAGCCACTGGGTGTCTGACACAGAACAGCCAGCACCTCGCCCTGGAGGCATCTCAGAGAGGGAGCCGGGCTGGAGAAGGGCGGGCTGGGTAGCGAGCTGTGGGAAACGGGGGCGAAGGAGCAGCGGGTCCGGGTCACACAGGGCTCCCCGACCCCGTCGAGGATCTTGGGTTTCCTTGGAGTGAGATGAGGTGGGGAGCCAGTGGAGAGCCTTAAGCCGACTTTAACAGGATTGCTCTGCCGTGCTGAGACGCCACAGCGAGGGGCTGAAGGTGGACACGAGACCATTCAGGGAGCTATTGCGATAACCCAGGTGAGAGAGGAAGGTGCTCAGTGTTCACAGGAGAGGTGATGGGTCCTTGATATTTTTGATGGTAGAACTGATATGATGGGATGTATTAGTTTTGTGTTGCCCCTGCCACGAGTGACTGCAAACGGAGTGGTAATGTATTGTCACAGTTGTTTTTTTTTTTTTTTTAAGCCCTCTCTGGGCTGAAATCGGGGTATTGGCAGGGCTCTGCTCCTTTCTGAGGAGAATCCATTTCCTTGCCTTTAACAGCTCTAGAGGTCACCCGCTTCATTCCTGGGCTATGACCTGCTTCCTCCAAACTCAGAGCCAGCAAGGAAGCAGCGCCCTGAGCCTGCTTCCCACCCTCTCCACCTGCCGCTGGGAAGGCCCTCGGATTCGAAGGCACATAAGATTAGGTTGGGCCCAGCAGGATCGTCTCCTGACTTCAGGGTCCCTTTTGCCAAACAAAAAACAATCATGTCTTCCAGTGATGAGGACATCTTTGGAGGTCATTGTTCTGCCTGCCACAGCAGTGGAAGGGTCATATGTAGGAGTTGAGATTTTAAAAATCAAGGATAACTTCAAATGTTTTTGTCTGAACAACTGGAAGGAAGGAATTAACCAAGTTGGGGGAACAGGTTTGTGACTTTGGGGTGTATGTTGGGAGATCAGTTTGAAATGCTTATTAAATATCCAAGTGGAAGATAATGAGTAGATAGTTGAAAACACGAGACTATAGAGTTTAGGGGAGAGTATCATAAGGACATAAAAATGGGAGATTAGATGAGACCACAGTGCCCCTATTATAGAGAGAAAAGGGAAGAGTCGGGGGACTGAGTGTCGCAAAATCTCCAGATCTCTGTAAAGTGTTAAAGTTATACATCTGATAATTTGATAAGTGGGAAGAATGCATTTGTAACAAATCGAACACAGAAAATGCAGAAGGGCATCCAACCGTGAAGCATAGAAAGCGCCTCAGGACACATTCAAAGTCTTGCTTCCCTTGCAAACTTTGTCCTTCCTCTTCTTTGAACTAGACTTCTAGAATTATCTGACCAGACCCAATACATGTAAATGACTATGACATAGTTTCATCGCATATCAATTGATTCTATCTTATTGAGGCTATCTGTAAATTTGTTAATTAGATGTGTGTGTGTGTGTGTGTGTGTGTGTGTGTGTGTGTATGTGTGATGCTGGGGATTGAACCAGGGACATTCTACCTCCAAGCTATACTTCCTGCCCCTCTTTTTTTTTTAATTTTGTATTTGGAAACAAGGTCTTGCTAGGTTGCTGAGAGCCTCACTAAGTTGCTGCAGCTGTCCTTGAACCTGTGATCCTCCTCTCTCAGGCTCCCAAGTACTGGGATTACAGGTGTGCACCACTGCCCCCAGTTTAGGTATGTATTCTGTTCATGGACGCCCACTTAAGAGTTGTAGTAGATTCACTTCATAGGAAAGTCCTTAACAGATTATTCAGTATATGTGGGATACACACAGGATAGCTTCGAAAGGAGTGAATGCCAGTCTTTCAGTTTAAAATTCTTTTTTTTTTTTTTTTTTGTGGTACTGGGGATTGAACCCAGGGGCATTCTACCTCTGAGCTACACCCCCAGCCCTACTTTTTATTCTTTATCTTGAAACAGGGCTTCACTAAGTTGTGGAGGGCCTCATTAAGTATCTGAGGCTAGCCGCGAACCTGTGATCCTCCTGTCTCAGTCTCCCAAGTACTGGGATTACAAGTGTGCACCACCATGCCCAGCTTAAAATTCTTATAGTGGAATGTTTATACTGATAACAGAACAATTTTTATTGAATTTTATTTCAAGTGACATAGAACCTACCATTTTATTTGCTTTTCCTTCTTTTGATCAGCACTATTAAATGTGCCAAAGCAGGACATGGATCTCTTGTATCTATTTAATTACCTCCAGGAAATAACATTAGCATGGCTCGCTCCAGATGCAGGACTAATGAAGAGAGGTGTGTGGATGTCACCAGAGTCTGTGGGCCCAAAACTCAGTCTCTAGTTGGGTCTCAGCCACTCCCCTCCAAATCTGGAACCCAAACCATGTAGCAGCAAGAAGTCCCTCTGACGAGTTGAAGTAGATGTTCCAATGTCTATGAACTCCCCAGCTTTGTACCTCAGACCCATGGGGTTCCATGGAGAGCCCTCTGTGGACTCAGCCTGTACGAATATCTGTTAACAAGCCTGTCTGGTTTCTGATGCACCAGGGAGGACAGCAGGGTAGAAGAGCCGGGAAGAGCCTCCCAGCTCAGCGTGCTGACCATGGGGTGGCACGGGGTGGCATAGGCCCTGAATCCCTGGGCAGGCCAGGCTCCGGGGCAGCAATCTGTCTGGTTTTTATCCCTTTTCACTTTGGAGAAATCTGAGGACATCATCCTATTGTGGTAACTGATGTAATGGTGACTGTGACTCATGAAGAAAAAGTTACAGCGAGCATGTGTTTTATTTAGAAGGCAATTTATCTATTGCTGCAGAACCAAGCACCCTGGAGTGCTTGGATCACAACAGTGACCGCTCGCCGTCTCTCATGGTCCTTTGGGTTGAGAGGCTCCCACGGTGCCTCTTCTGCTCAGTGTGGCGGGGGCTGGAGACATGCTGGGGCTGGAGCATCCTTGACGCTGTGGCTTGGGCATCTCAGAATGACAGTTGGCTCTCAAACAGTGTTTCAGGCCTGGGGGTGCCTTGGAAGTGACCCAGCAGCACTTCACTGTGTGCTTTTGGTCACAGTGAGTCACAGGGCCAGCTGAGATTCAAGGTGAGAGGAAGCCGACTCCGCCTCTCCATCTAAGCAGCGGCCATGACAGCACAGAGATACAAATACACAACGTGTAGCAGAGGGGCTTGCTGGAGCCTTGGGGCTCTAGAAAGAGGACAATTCCAAAAGCTTGTCTGTTCCCCAAGGGTTCAAAGTGGTCACCTTCTATGACTTTACTGTATATTACACATTCTTTGAGAGTATTATAAATCAAGCAAAAGGTTTATATTTGGTAAGAAAAAAATAACTGTGCCTGTTTTTTAGGTACAACAGTTAAGAAATATCACTTAAGGCAATCATTATAATGGTAGTTTAATTTACATGTAGGATGAGAACCCCTGGAAGGAATTCTAACAGAACAAAAGAAAAACTGACCGTGAACGAACTTCTCTTGGCCGTCGAGTCTTCGGACTCTGGGCGACCTTCTCGGAGTTCGCTTGTCCTGGGATCTGAAGCCCCGTGTTTCCTGGAGCTGGGCTGTAGGTCCCGTCTACACCACAGAGGCGCGGGCCAGTTCTGAAGTGGCGCCATATTGCAATGTTGGTGTTACACCCCGTTGCGCTTCCGTTTTAATTTTGACGCAGTGGCCTTCAGAATGAATTTTTTTTGTGTGTGTGTGATACCGGGGATTGAACCCAGGGGCGTTCTACCTCCGCGCTATACCCACAGCCCTATTTTTTATACTTTATTTTGAAACCGGGTCTCATGAAGTTGCGGAGGGCCTCACTAAGTAGAAAGGGAGAGAGAGAGAGAGCTGAGGCTGGCCGTGAACCCGGATCCTCCAGTCTCCGCCTTCCAAAGTACTGGGATTACAAGCGTGCGCCACCACGCCTGGCCTCAGAATGAATTTTTAAGAACTCTACCTGCATAAAATTAAAAAGTCTTTCTTGCCCTCTGGTTATTTGCCTCTCCCTATTTTGGCTTATTTATGTGTGAGTTTTATAAAAGTTCTACTCTGCTGTTGCGCCCACCCCCAAATACCGTTGTGTGGATGTCTGGTGCTTAGTTATTAACCCGAGCCCTGCAAGGTGCTCCACGAGTGCTTCCTGGAGGGCTGTCCCCTGGAGCTTCACTTGGCCAGTGGAGATGATTTTTCTTCTTACTGTTGAGCTAGCCAGCCCTCGGAGCCCGCTACCTGACCATCTAGACCAGCGAGTGGCCAAGGTGAATCCGGTGCTGGGAAGAGAGTAATTAAAGGGAAGCATGTTGGACACTGTGTTTTATGATTTCTTTTTTCTTTTTTTGTGATAGTGGGGTTTGAACCCAGGAGCATTCTACCTCCGAGTTACACCCCCAGCCCTATTTTATTTTTATTTTGAAACAGGGTCTCACTAGGTTGATAAGAGTCTCACTACTTGCTGAGGCTGTCCTCGAACCTATGATCCTCCTATGTCAGCCTCCCAAGGACTGGGATTACAGGCATGCACCACCACGCCCGACAATTTCTTATTTTTCACTTGAGTTTTCTGCCTTTTTAATTTTGATGTGGTTAATGTGAGCAGGGGCTTTTTTTTTTTTTAATCCAGCAAGGCTGATTGGATTTTTTCTTTTTTAAATCCCTAGTTTTTGGAAGAGCAAAGACCACTTACCTGGCATGTGGGGAATAAGTTACTGGTGTAATCTTACCCTCTCTTAAGTAATTTCTCTTTTTCACTTAAATTAAAAGTTGTCTTTTTAGCTCTTGGATCTGACATGTTGGGTTCCTAATCTAGGAGTCTCAAGAAATATTCCAGAAAGCCAGGTGGGGTGATGCATGCCTGTATTCCCAGTACTTGGGAGGCTGAGACAGGAGGATCACAGGTTCGAAGCCAGCATTGGCAATTTAGCAAGATTCTCAGCAACCTAGTGAGACCATGTGTTTCAAAACAAAACGGTGTAGCTCAGAGGTAGAATGCCCTTGGGTTTAACCTCTAGTACCACAAAGACAGAGAGAGAGAGAGAGAGAGAGAGAGAGAGAGACACTCTGGAGATTTCTGATTTAATTCAACAAAAGCTAGCTATAACCTCAGATGGAAAGAAATAGTAAATTCACTCTTCTCCCTTCACTTTCTAAACTGGTGCAACACAAGCTAAATGAAAAGTCTTAAATGCCTTCCTTTAAACCAGAGGATCTCTGGATAATAGCAGGACACTTGCTTGCAGCCAGAGTTAGGAACACTCACAGGCCTTCACAGCTTTCCCTCTTCCAGGCTGGCTTCTCTTTTGTCATGGGATTAGGTTACATGTGAGCCAGTGGCCGCACAATTACCGTCACCCCCACCCCTGTTGCTTCCCATTCACAGTGATGAAAGCGCAGAGGCCTGTGAGAGATCAGGCAGAGAGCGCCAGGCCTACGCGGAACCATTTTCCAAACCAACCAGAAAGCAGTTATAGCCCACTAACCTGTAAGAGCTGGCCTCAATTCCTGATCCTTTAAGCAGACAGCAGAAATGGCATATTGTAACTAGTTAATAGAAAAAAAAAATCATGCCTTTATAATGTTGTGAGGGAAGGTCCCAGTCAAGACCAATCAGACCACCAAAGGTGTTGAATGAGAGTCTTTATTACTGGCCAGTAAGACTACACAGGCGTGAGAACCAAGTGCAGTCCTTGACCGCCCTCCAGCATTTTCTTATATAGGGTAAGATACAATACAAGCTCAGGGTGAAGCTGAGGTTCCCATGGCAGGTTTCCACAGCAGGGGGTGGGAAGCCCCTGTGGTTCCCATAGTATTCAGGTACGCCAAGCAAGCCAAGCATAACGAAAGTACAGAAGCAAGAACAGGTGGTTAGCAAAGTAACAATAATACAATAAGTTACAATATGTTGTAACAACAGTCCGTTAACTATCCTGCCAAAAGTCCTGGTTTAATTTTTTCAAGGTCAACTTCCCTGTTTTAGGGCCAGGTTTAAGGTCATTCTGAGTAACAAGTATGGAGTCACTCTAGCTAACAACTTAATCTGGCTAGCAAGCTCTAACTACACATCATCACAGTAATGCCTATGCTTTTTCATTTCTTGTATGTATGCCTGATTTTACGCCCTTTTTCTGTGTGCTTGTTTTTTAGCATAGTTTATTGACAGTCATTTAACATGCGGAGAACGCCAAAGTGAGCCAGCATAGCGGGTCACAGCAAGAGGTACAGACGCAAGTTTGAGGAATTGAACTCGCTGGAAACTGAACTGAGCCCTGGATCGCTATTTGCAATGGGTCACTGAGAGGAGACACTGGACGTTGGGATGCCAGCAGCCTGAGCACCTTGATGGACAAGATGGAAGATGAAGAGCTGGAATGCCCAAGCTCTTCCCCCGAAAAACGCTACTTTCCTGAATCCCTGGACTCCAGCGATGGCGATGAGGAAGGGGCGCTGGCCTGTGAGGACCTGGAACTGAACCCTTTCGATGGGTTGCCTTACTCATCGCGTTATTATAAACTTCTGAAAGAAAGAGAAGACCTTCCAATATGGAAAGAAAAATACTCCTTTATGGAGAATCTGCTTCAAAATCAAATTGTGATTGTCTCAGGAGATGCTAAATGTGGCAAGAGCTCCCAGGTGAGAAACTACTACAAAACCATTTGCTTTATCTGTTGCTTTTTTTTATTATTATTACTTAAATAATTACCTGTCACAGTATAGTATTCTGTTGTAATAGTAATATCTAAAATAAAAAAGAGCAGTAGCAATTCAGAGATAATAATTAAGTCAGTTTATGTATTTTATTAACTTTATTTATTTATTTATTTTTGGTACTGGGGATTGAACCCAGGGGCATTCTACCTCTGAGCTATACCCCCGGCCCTATTTTATTTTTTAGTTTGAAACAGGGTCTCACTAAGTTGCTGAGACTGGCCTGAAACCTGCGATCCTCCTGTCTCAGCTTCCCAAGTCCTGGGATTACAAGCGTGTGCCACCATGCCTGGCTGTATTAACATTATTAATGGCAGCTGAATAACAGTTAATTCGTAATGTGGAAACTAATTGTGTTTTGTATTCCACTGGATTATCTTTATGATAATCCACTCTAGTGATCTCATTTTGCATGTTCTGTTTTTACAGATGGGGTAGGTGTTGTTTACCCACCAGGGATTTGGGGATAATGGCTGTGTGTACCCGCCCAATAACCTGATCTTCAGGGTGTGAGCAGGTGCTTGTTGGTGAAGCGGGCCAAGCTCCGAAATTCCACAGCACAGGACATTCTTATGTTCATGACTGTGAGAAATAACTGAGTGATCAAATATGATCCAGGTCTGGGCTGTGTATGGGAGAAAGGATTAGGGTTATTAAAAGATAAATTTAAGCCGGGCGTGGTGGCGCACGCTTGTAATCCCAGTACTTAGGAGGCTGAGACAGGAGGATCGCAGGTTCCAAACCAGCCTTGGCAGCTTAGCGAGGCTCTCGGCAACCTAGTAAGACCCTGTTTCCAAATAAGAAATAAAATTGGGTTAGGGGTGTAACTCAGAGGTAGAATGCCTCTGGGTTCAATCCCCAGTATCAAAAAAATAAAAATAAAAAATAAATTAAAAAATAAGCTGGGTACATGCCTGTAATCCCAGTACTTGGGAGACTGAGACAGGAGGATGGCAGGTTTGAGGCCAGCCTCAGCAATTTGTGAGACCCTGTTTCAAAATAAAAAATAAAATAGGGCTGGGGGTATAGCTCAGAGGTAGAAGGCCCCCTGGATTCAATCCCCAGTACACACACAAAAAAGTTAAACTTAGAAACATTAACATTTTCAGGAGTGTATTTGGGCAGAGAAGATTTTCTAAGTCGGGCAGCAGCCAGAAGCGGCAGCGTGGGCAGCGAGCTCGCACAGGCCAGTCTGCAAGGGAGACCAGGAGGATCCCTGCGGTCGCTGAGCGCAGACGGGCCCCAGCCAGAGGGTGCTTGGCAGTTTCTAATTGGGAATGTTGCCAGTTTCCTTGTCCAGTTTCTGTTGGTCTCTGGTTTGCTTACATAGGAGCTTAAAGCCCTGGAACTGCCCAGACAAATGACTTCCCTGTTAATTTTTCTTAGAGTAGTATAGGAGAGAAGAAGAATTCTCCCTCTCCTTCCTATTCTTAACTGGGCCCCGCCTGTAACAAAAGGCAGATTAGCAGGGGCAAGGGGCGGGGGAGGAGGGGTTCGCCAATATGTATGCTTCATGCACACGTGGGGGATGCCCAGAGAGATGAGTAGATCTCTCCATCTGAAAGAAAGCATTTAAACTCTGACCACGTGTCATCGTTCTCCGGAGCAAAATAAGAAGTTTGTGGGGAAGGCCCAGCTGGGATGAGATGTCCAGGAAAAGTCCCTCATCCAAGGTGCAGCTCCTGTGTCCACTGAGGCCCTCTCCTCCATCCGCCCTTCTCCCTCTCCCCGGGGCAGAGAGCCACACACCTTACACATGGAGATTTCCTGGAGAGACCCAAATTTCTCTTACAAAAGGGCAGTTTTCCAGAGCTACTCCTATGTCTGCATTTCTCAAAATAGAGTGCTAAAGTGGCATATTTTGGGGGACATATTCTGGCCTCCCGCAGTCATACTTTGTGAGGGGTGTTCTGAGCCCCAAAGTTAGATAGTTAGTGAATATCTACTATCCAATTCTCTACTGCTGTGTTGGAACTTCGTTTTGATTCAGGCGAGAGCTATGTTTTACCCTTACATTTTAGATCCTCATAATGTTAGAATTAGAATAGACCATAGAGATAATCTGATAGAATCTGGTCTTTTCAGATGACAAAACTGTGGCCAAGAAGGACTGGACAGTTTGTCTGTCTCGCAGCTTGTAGCTTTTGGAATTGGGATGAAAAGAATACTTTCCACTATACATTCCTACTTCCAAGTTGTTACCTCTGGCACTTACTTGTTTTAAATGTAATTAGAAGAGAGGAAGTCAGGTCAATCTGGTTTATAATGCTTGTATCAAAGGTATCAAGAGTTTATTCTGATTTGCTTTTTATTTTGATGAGTTATTGTTATAACAATTGATTTCAATTAACCACAAGAAACTAGTGATGAGGACCACATGAGTATAGTTTTCCTGGTTTCTGTGGACAAATGGCAAGTTAAAAAAAAAAAATTTAAGTTTTAAACCAGGCATGGTGGCACATACCTGTAATCCCTCTACTTGGGAGGCCGAAAAAAGAAGATCTCAGATTCAAGGCCAGCTTCAACAGCCTAGCAAGACCCGTTTCAATATAAAATATAAAAAGGACTGAAGGTGGAGCTTGGAGGTAGAATGCCTCTGGGTTCAATCCCCAGTACCAAAAAAAAGGTAAGTTTTTCTTTTGCAGTAGTTTTAGACCTATGAAAGAGTTGCAGGGATCGTACAGATAGTACAGTATAGTCTTGTTCACCCAGACTCCCCAGTGGAACATTTTACCATATTTTGTCATTCTCTCCCTCCCCTGGCCCCTCCCCACACATACATTTTTATTCTGAATCTTTGAAGCGTTAGGTTGGCAACAAGAGGCCCTTTGCCTTGAGTTATTTCAGTGAGTACTAACATAGTCACAATGTAACCACCACCAAAACCAGGAATGTAATGTTGGTATCTCCTTATTGTCTAACTTCTAGCCATTCACATTTAATCGCTTTTCCCCCATGACCTTTATAAAAAACATTTCTCCTAGTCCAAAATCCAGTCTAAAATTACATTGTATTTCATTGTCATTTTTAAATCTCCTTTCATCTGTAGCAGCACCACGGTCTCTCCTTGTCCTTCACGACCTTGACACTTTTGAAGAGAACAACTGAGCTGTTCTGGAGAACTTCCCCAGTTTGAATGTGTCTGATGTGTCCTTAGGGTCGCTTCGGGCTCTGCTTTTGTGACAGGCAGACCGCAGAGGTGCCCTAGTGTCCCCTCTCTTAGCGAATCCTACAGGAGGCAGAGCGTGGTGGCCATCCCAGGCTGGCGATGTTAGAGTTCATCATTTGGAAGGCTGGTGTCTGCCTGGCTCTGGTGTGTGTGTGTGTGTGTGTGTGTGTGTGTGTGTGTGTGTGTTACTGGGGATTGAACCCAGGGGCACTCTACCTCTGGTTCCTTTGAGCAGCCAGTTGTACTTAGAGGTAGACACCAGCTGTGCCCGTGGCCGCTGGTTTATCATTGCTTCTAGGCCCTCTCAGTGGATAGATCAAGGAAGTAAATGTGGACCTACATATCTATCTGCCCATCCATCTGTGTCACTGTTTTTCTTTGTTTCCCTCGTCTTTCTCTACTTCTTTTTGTGTATTTCTATCTTTCTGTGGGTACTTCTTTATGTATTTCTATTTGTCTGTCTCACGTCTTTCATCGATCTCTGTCGGTCTGCACCGCGGGGTTCGTGGCACCTCCCCAGTTTCCACACTTACAAGTCCCTTCTCCATGAGTAGCGTGGCTCTCCTTACGTACAATGTCTTACTTTCTTGTTCACACTTGGTTTCAGAATTGCCAACCCACACTACAGTTTTATAAAATTTAACATATCCTCCTTGAATTTTCCTTTAGAATGTGTGATCTTTAAGAGCAAGAAGTGTGATCCTGTATTTTTTAATATGTTACATTAGCCATGGTTTCTCTTTTCATTTTCAACTTCTCAGTCTCTTCAATTAATCAGGCTTGTTTTCTCTTAAGTGGGAAGGCAGTGTGTATCTTCAGGTTCAGAGAAATCAAAATTGTACTCAAATGATGAAAAAATAGGTTGACTCATTGACCGTTTTTGTAATTCTGGAAACAACTTGGGTATTTTTTTTTAAAAAGAGTTTCTAAGACTATTTTCTTGTCCTCACAGTTTTAAAACCTTTCAAAGAAAAGTCTGTCTTCAGGGCCAAACTTTCCACAGATCCTAAAAATTCCATCTCTCTGGTACAGATGTTATGAAAGCTATTTTGTGACTGCCCGAGGGGAAAAGAGGGCAATTTCTCATCTGTTTATAGAGCCTTTTCTTAGTATGTTTTTTGGGGCAGGTTTATGAAAGGCTGAAAAAAAGTGAACCATTTTTAGAACTCTTTTTTACTTGCTTTTCTTCTAGCTTTTGTCCTAAAATGTCCCACAGATGGGTGGGTCAGTGAGGTGAATAAGCATGAAATAACGAAGCTGTGACTTAGATCACAAAGTCGGATGGCATAGAACATCTCCATCTTATTGACTGGGTGGACGTGTCCACCGTTTTCTGCTGGTAGATTTTACCTGTATTCACCCAAAGGCAAGATGTGTGCAAGTTGTGATACCCAGGAACGCGTGGCATTTGATTGGGAAGGTCCCACTCCTCGGTGAGGTGCGCGCCTCAGGAGAAGGCTCTGGCGCGGGCGCTTGCAGAGACCCCGCGGACGGCATTCCTTGTGGTGAGCTGGCGGTCCTCGGGGTTCCGCTCAGCTTGTGAATTCTGTGGTTCTGGTACTGTGGTACAAGTCAGTTGTTGGGACGGTGGTACTTGCTGCAAGATTGGGGGCCCCAGGGACACTAAGAGAAGAAAGTAGGGGGCCCCAGGGACACTAAGAGAAGAAAGTAGAAGAGGAGTCTGGCCTCCTGGACAGACTAATGATTTAAAATAAGGCGTGGGGGCCTTTGGGGGCAGGGTGTGTTTAATAGAACAGTGGTCACGTTCTGTCTCTCAGAGGCCTTTTTTTCTCCCGTCATTTATTATTATTTTTTTTTTTGGTGGTACTGGGGATTGAACCCAGGGGCATTCTACCTCCAGGCTACACCCCCAGCCCTATTTTTTTTGTTCTTTATTTTGAAACAGGGTCTCACTAAGTTGCGGAGGGGCTCACTAAGTAGCTGAGGCTGGCCGCGAACCCGGATCCTCCCAGGTACTGGGATTATAAGCGTGTGCCACCACGCCCAGCTTCACGTCATTTATTCTTATCTAACCATATCGCCATATCGCCACTGAACGTGGCAAAGCAGTCTTTAGCAAGAAATGGAAAGGGCAGAGGAGAGTTCTACACCAGGATCACTCACGCGGATGTCGTCTCACCACAGTGGCAGTGCCAAGACCGTGCCAACACTTGCTGCTGCTGGTGCTCTCTGGTTCTGATCCGGAGCTGGCTGTGTATTCTTATAGGAGGAACAAGGTCCCTGGACCCCAGCTCTTCTGGGTCCATTAGCCAGGCCTCTGTGTGTGCTGTTCAGAGTTGGGAAGAGGGAGCACGTTCTGAATTTGTACATCTCGGCAGTAACTGAAGTTGACAATCTTTGGTGTGCTTTAGGTTTCAATTACCCAGGGACTCCTCTTACCTACTCTCATAGCAGCACGTTGGCCCGGGTCTTGGCGATTTCCTTTCAGACAGGAGATAAGAGGCAGTGCATGTTCTCACCTCTGCCTGACACTGATTGCCTGCTCTGCGGGCTTCTAGTCAGTCCAGGTGGGCTTTGGGCTCTGGGCATGGCGCTAGGCACGCCTCACTGCTCTGACTTTAACACACTTGGCTCACCGCTCCGTACAGAAAGCTGTGCTTAGAAAGTGGATTGAGAAAGTAGGGAAAAATTGTTAAGTGAGTTAAGAACGAAAATGTTTGAAGTATTGATTTCTAGTCAGGGAGAGTTTCTAGACTCAATATATAAATTTAGGAGTTATCGATTGCCAAAACTCCCAGATAAGTTGCTTTGTAAATACTTACTTGGTTTTTTTTTCATGTGTTAAAGGAGCGATTTACTATTTTTTTCACCCTATTGCACAACTTTTGCTAAGTGCTCAGTACCATTTAACTCACACAGTGGCCCAGAATCCAGTGTTTCTCTGAAGACAGCGAAAGCCAATGGTCTGTGGAAAGGCGCAGCCCGCTGCGCTTCCCAGAGCGCCGACATGGCGACTAGCCCTCCCAGAGTCACGCTTTGTGTCTTCCAAAGAGAAAGCCCTGGGAGAAGCAGGAGAAGTGAGCCCTCTGTCCCGCAGGTGGTCCCGGGTGAGAAGAGGACTCTGGGGACAATGGAAACATTGCGAGTGGTGACTGGGGGAGGCTCGGAGTCAAGGGAGGAGTGCTAGCACCGGCAGCAGGTCCCACGTTTATTGTGGTGCAGAAAATGCGAGAGTCCATTGGAGAGCTGCGCACCCATTGTCCTGTGGAATTATTAAATGTCCAAATCTCCAGGATTGTTGCATCAAAACTCTTTTCACCCAATACCTCATGCTTGCTGAGGAATCAGACTTCAAAATGCACCCTCCAAAATGCCTGGCACACCTGTAATCCCAGGACTTGGGAGGCTGAGACAGGAGGATCACACGTGCAAGGCCAACCTTGGCAACTTAGCAAGACCTTGTCTCAAAAAAAAAAAAAGGCATCTTAGCTTGCCTAGAGTGATTCAGAGGCATGCCAGTGTGTGGAAATTCTAACGCCTAGGACAGATAGTTCCATGTTTATTCCTTTCTGCTCAGAGATAAACTTTCCAGTCTGCATTTATATCGCTTACTGTTATGATGCCCAAGTAATTGTTTCCATAAGGGGAGAGGTGTCTCATGTAGTCAGAGCCACAACTGAGTGGGCTCTCTGTCATTAGCTGTGATTTCTGCTCAGCTCAGAATTTGGCTACTAAACGAGCACCTCTACATTGAGAAAAATATGTATGTGCTCAGTCTTCCATGGGATATTGTACCAGACACATGGAAGGACCCTTCCCATTTCTATTTCCTTGGGTGTAAAATGAGGGAGTTGGTCTACATGGTGGCTTCCGGAGATTCGTTTTAGCTCTGAGGTCCTGGGATTGCCAGGCCTCCCTCTAGCTCAGACCTGTCTCTCGGGCTCCTGGCCTGCTTTCAGTCCATCTTAGGATGGCTACCCCGACCTCCCCCCATCATCATTTGGTCAGGGGACCTTACCTCTGGCCCTCTTCCCGACTCTCCCAAGGGCTGTCCTTTCTCTCTGCACTTCTGCTACCTTGCTTCATTCATTCATTTTATTTTACTGTCTAATTTCTCATTGTTACTAATTTTGACATTACCCTAGTATTTTAAATTAGAAATAATGGAATACTTTTTTTCTTCCTATGTATAATTGGTGGCCACTGCTTAGTCTCTCTTTGCAATAAATCACCCTTGGTTTTATTACTTCTCTCCCATGCAGCCCTGAGCCCAAGCCTTTCTCTCTCCCTTTTTAACATTTTTTTTCAGCCATCCAATATACCCATTACCCCTACTCTCTGCCGGGTCCTCTATTAAGTATTGGTGATACATACAAACTACACATGTGCAGCTTAAGGATCTTCCAGTCTAATAGGGAGGCAAATATCCAAAAAGTGATTTTAATGCAGCTTTTCACAGGAATGCTATTTGAGGTCTTGGCTAGGGACCTTACCTAGTGGCCCCTTACAGGAAGGAAATCCGTTTAAAATGTAAGGATTTGATGAGAATAGAAAAACAAATTACTTGCTAGGGAACGAAGAAGACAAAATTTCATGTGAATTCCCAGTTGGGTTGGAAATTATAAAACAATTCAAGTTAGACTGTATAGAGTTATAGAATTTTAAAATATTTCCGAGCGGGGCATGGTGGCACACGCTTGTAATCCCATTACTCAGGAAGCTGAGACAGGAGGATCACCGCAGGTTCAAGGCCAGCCTCAGCAACTTAGTGAGACTCTGTTTCAAAATAAAAATAAAAAGGGCTGGGGATGTATCTTGGAGGTAGGATGCACCTGAATTCAATCCCTAGTAATAAATAAACAAACAAATAAATAAATAAATTTCTAGAAAGTATAAGAAATTAATTTGTTCATTTAACACATTTTTTGAGTACTGGTATAATCTGGTGACCTGGACATCTAGGTCTCTGCTCTCAGCGTTCATAGTCTAGTCAGGGCAGCGTGGGGTCCTGGCAGCTGACAAGGGACCATGGGAAGTGTGATGCCCCTCATGGTCAGGAAGTGCCCCGGGGGTCTGATACCTACAGGGTGACAGCGAGCCTTGTGGAGCTCGGACCTGAAAGATGGTTCTCATCCACTAACCCCCTCGTTCTACAGGGAAGAAAACTAAAGCTTAGGCGCTGGTGGTCTACCTGGAACACGTCAATGGCAAGCCAGGCGGTGACCCTGACTTTATTTTATTTTTTATTTTTTGCAGTACTGGGAATTGAACCCAGGGGCATTCTACCTCCGAGCTACACCCCCAGCCCTATTTTTTATTCTTTATTTTGAAACAGGGTCTCACTAAGTTGCGGAGGGCCTCACTAAGTAGCTGAGGCTGGCCGTGAACCTGCAATCCTCCTGTCTCAGCCTCCCAAGTACTGGGATTACAAGCGTGCACCACCATGCCAGACTGACCCTGACTTTAAATACTCTTGGTGCTCAGTTACTTCCTGGATCTTGCCTTGATTCCGTATTTCCTAGCATCTTAAACTTTTGTGGCATCTTAAACTTTTTTTCATAGAACAAAGTAGGCACTGAGTAAATAATTCCTGATCATTTCAACCTGTTGACAAGGCTGACACCTGTCTTAAAATGGAGGAAGTGCATTTGTGTGTTTAATCACTGCAAATACGCAGCCTACAGCAGCAATTCATTTTGGAATTACTACTTTAAAATTACAGTGAGGATTAAGATCTGAGAATTCCATGATGAGTCTAGTAAATAGCAGACTTCAAGATAATTAACAATGTTACAACTTTTAAATACCTTAGATCTATTTTTAAAAACACTCTTGGAATGATTTTTTTAAGTATGTTTAACAAAGTATAATTTATTGACAGTGTCTTAAGATTGTAGCATACAAATGGATTCAGTACTTTCTACTATAATAGTTCTTGCACAAATGAACTTGATAAAAATCAATTGATCAATAAGCCGGGCGTGGTGGCGCACGCTTGTAATCCCAGTACTTTGGGAGGCGGAGACTGGAGGATCCAGGTTCGCGGCCAGCCTCAGCGCGCTCTCTCTCTCTCTCTCTCTCTCTCTCTCTCTCCCT
>PVJS01037788.1:7759-19825 GCA_004027185.1 Glis glis
GTTGACATACACTCATCGGTCAATTAGCCCTCCCCAATTCCCACCCCCTCTCCTCCCCCATCCCTCCTTCCCATTTTCAGCATAGTAGTTGACTTTGATATCTTTGTGTAAGTCCATCCTGTGCTCCAGTTTGTTTCCCTCTCCTTCCCTCCCATCTCCCCTAGTTAGTTCACCTTCTTCACTCATTTGAGGTTTTCTCTCTTTGTGGTCCCTCCAGTGTTGTGGCTCATCATCCCCTGACCTCAGCACTGGGGTACTATGGGGCGGGGCCGGGGGCTCCCCCCTCCCCACGTCCCCAGTGCCAGGGTAAGGGGTTCTCCCGGGGTGGGGCCAAGGGCTTACCTGCCCGTGTCTCCAGCACCAGGGGGGAGGGGTTCTCTGGGGGTGGGGCCAAGAGCTTGCCCGCCCTGCGTCCCCAGCTCTGGGGGTCTCTGGGGACAAGGCCACGGGGTCACCTGCCCTGCGTCTCCAGCACTGGGGGGGTCTCCGGGGGCAGGGTCAGGGGCTTATCCACCCCATGTCCCCAGCACTGGGGGGGGTCTCCGGGTGCGGGGCCAAGAGCTCACCCGCCCTGCGTCCCCAGCGCTGGAGGGGAGTCTCCGGGGGCAGGATCAAGGGCTCACCTGCCCCACGTTCCCAGTGCCGGGGGTCTTCGGGGGGTGGGGCCCAGGGCTCTCCTGCCCCGTGGGGGTCTCCAGGGGTGGGGCAGAGGGCTCACCTGCCCCATGTCCCCAGTGCCGGGGGGAGGGGTTATCTGGGGGAGTCTCCGGGAGTGGGGCTCACCTGCCCTGCATCCCCAGCATTGGGGGGAGGGGTTCTCTGGGAGCGGGGCCAAGGGTTCACCTGCCCTGCATCCCCAGTGCTGGGGTGAGGGGTTCTCTGGGGGTGGGGGCTGAGGGCTCACCCGCCCCGCATCCCCCGCGCTGGGGGGGGTGTCTCCAGGGGTGAGGCCGAGGCTCACGCACCCCATGTCCTCAGTGCCAGGGGGAAGGGTTCTCCAGGGCGGGGCCGAGGGCTCGCCTGCCCCACATCCTCTGCACCAGGGAGTCTCTGAGAGCAGGGCCAAGGGCTCACCCGCCCCACGTTGACAGCACCGGGGGGAGGGGTTCTCTGGGGGCAGGGCCAAGGGCTCACCTGCCCCATGTCCCCAGAGCTGGGGTTCTCCGGGGGCGGGGTCGAGGGCTCACCCGTCCCATGTCCCTAGTCCTGGGGGATATTTGGGGGGCAGGGCCAAGGGCTCACTGTCCCCATGTCGCCAGTGCCGGTTCTCTGGGGGCAGGGTCGAGGGCTCACCCTCCCTGCATCCCCAGCGCGGAGGTGGGGGGTTCTCTGGGGGTGGGGCCAAGGGCTCACCTGCCCCACGGCCCTGCACCGGGGGGAGGGATTCTCTGGTGGCAGGACAGAGGGCTCGCCCTTCCCGCATCCCCAGCGCTTTGGGGAGGGGGTCTTTGGGGGTGGGGTCAAGGGCTCACCCACTCTGCGTTCCCTGCTCTGGGGGGAGGGGTTATCTGGGGGAGTCTCTGGGAGTGGGGCCTAAGGTTTGCCCGCCCCACATCCCCAGTGTGGGAGGGGAGTCTCTGGGGGCGGGGCTGGTGGCTGACCCACTCATGTTCTCTGTGCTGGGCCACTGGGGAGGGGGCCATGTCTCCTCTACATATCTCCTCAGTTCTGGGGTGTTCCAGGATGGTGTTGGGCTGCTCATGGGGGACGTGGCTTACTGGCTCCTGTTCTCAGAGTTAGGCTGCTCCTGTGTATGGTCACCTCCTCCTTGTCTCTCCTCATCGCACTTGTTGTAGGGGCAGAGGCTCACGGCTCACCCCTTGAAACCATCGTCGTTGTAGGTGCGGGTCTGGATTGACCTGGGCTTCATCATGTTCCGGAGTTGGTCGGTTTCAATGGTGGGCTATAGTCGCTGGTTTCACAAGGATCTGCTGTCTCCCTGCTGTTGGTCTCCGGGAGTTGTGGTGTAAGTGTGGCCCTGCACTTTTGTTGCTGAGCTGTTCCAGGGGGCCATGCTGTGCCCATCCAGGTCTTCAGTGCTGTGGCATTCTGCGCCAGTGTCAGGCTACTCCAGGGGGGTCATGTTTCACCCACTCTTTGTTTTCTCGGTGTTGGGGTGCTACTATGTCTGGCCGCCACATCCATGTCTCTCCGCATCACTTTCTCTGCGTGGGCTGAGGTTTATGACCCACCCTTTGCAGTCGCCGCCATTGTAGGTATGGATTCTGTTCAACTTGGGCTTCATCATGGTCCAATGTCAACTGCTTTCGATGGTGGACTATAATCTTTGGTTTCACAAGAATCAGCTGTTTCTTTGCTGGAGGATTCCGGGGGCCGCGGTGCTGTGGTGGCTCAGCCAAGATGGCGCCTTTGTCTCCGCTCTCCGTTTACCAGGTGAGAGGCTTTGAGCTCCCTACCGCCCTCCGCTCTTTCCACTGACTCACAGTCCTCTGCACTTTGGCTCTCATTATTTTGTTGAGTTTTGGCTATCCTGTTTTCTTGTCAAGAAGCAGTCTTCCCACGGTCCGGGCTCTGACTCTTGGGGCGCCAGCGACACGCTGCCTCTCTCTTTCCCACCATCTCGGTTCTCCCCTGTAAGGCCTCTTTGGCTCTGGCCAGCTTCTGCTCCTTTTGTGCCAACTGGACCCTGAGCTCTGTGGCTGAGAGGACCTCGGAAGCCTTGC
Organism: Glis glis; assembly: GCA_004027185.1. Classification (NCBI taxonomy): domain Eukaryota; kingdom Metazoa; phylum Chordata; class Mammalia; order Rodentia; family Gliridae; genus Glis; species Glis glis. The sequence continues at coordinate 10,444 of PVJS01037788.1, forward strand.
CACCCTGAGACTCCTCCATGTCCTTGGCCAACATCTCCTTCTTCTGCTTCCTGGAGCCAGGACACCTCTTCCTGCAGGAACACCGGCTGGCCACAATCGCCATCTGCTGGAGCCAGGGTGGCCTGGCGCAGGGCCAAACACTGGGACCCGCTGCATCTGCACACAGCTCTCAGGCTGAGGTGGTCACGTGGGCCCCACCCAAATATATTTTTAAAAATGGTTGAAAGACCTCTGGGCACCAGGGTGTGGGCCGGAGAGGGTGCTGGGGAGCAGTGAGCTGTCTCCGTTCCAGGCTCAGTGGCGGCCAGCGCCCAGAGCTCTGTGGCCACGGCCACAGCAGTACCTTCCTCCCCATCCTCTTCCCGGGCTCCAAGCTGGGACACAGCTAACACCCCAGTCCCACAGCCCTCCTCCCCTCCCTGCTCTCCTTTTTAGGAGGCAGTGTTCCCGCCGGCCAAGTTCCGAGTTTCGGAGTGCCGACAACACACTGCCTTCCTTCATCTCACTCACCTGTGTTCTGTGGATTGGTTTGACATGGATTTCACCATAGTCAGATGTCGACTGCTTTCCATGGTGGACTATAATAGCTGGTTTCACAAGAATCAGCTGTTTCTTTGCTGGAGGATTCCGGGAGCTGTGGTGCTGGCGTGGCTTAGCCAAGATGGCGCCTTTGTCTCCGCTCTCAGTTCACAACTTTGCCATACTTGGAAAATACCCGGTATAAGTCATTGTTCGTCAGGGAGAGGGCAAGTTTGATACATACCCTGTGCTCTTACTTGGAGCTAAGCCACCACTCATTTCTTCAGATGGGGCAGGCCCGGGAGCCCCGAGGAGCGCTGGCACTAGCCTCTGCTGGGGCTCAATCCCAACTCTTCCTCGCCCCCGCGGCAGACTGGGCATCACGGGTCCCAGCGATCGGGCACAGAGACCAGGTGGGCAGCAGCAAAAGTGCTCCTTCCCAGCTCTCGGAGCCGGCCCTGCCTGAGACCGTCGCTCTCCGCCCTGACAAGCAGGGACATGCCCTTCAGCTGCTCCACGTAGCCGGACGACACATGCCCGGTGCTCCGGTCATCCCACTGCCAGTCCTCGTTGAGCGTGTACACCTTCACCCGCTGCCAGGTGTTGGACGTCATGCCGCCTGGGGCCGGGCTGGGCCCTGCCGGAGTCGCCCAGGAACCGGGTCCGGGAGAGGCTGGCACCACCGGCAGAGGACTCGCGGGCCTCAGTGCTGCTGTTGTCCGCTGCGGGACCGCGCCGCTGCCATTTTTTCCGTGCTCTGCGGATCTGGTTCGATGTGGATTTCATCATAGTCCGATGTCGACTGCTTTTGATGGTGGACTATAATCGCTGGTTTTACGAGAATCAGCTGTTTCTTTGCTGGAGGATTCCGGGGCCCGCGGTGCTGGTGTGGCTCAGCCAAGATGGCGCCTTTGTCTCCGCTCTCTGCTTACCAGGTGAAAGGCTTTGAACTCCCTACCGCCCTCCGCTCTTTCCACTGCCTCGCATTCCGCTGCACTTTGTCTCCCATTGTTTTGTTGAGTTTTAGCTGTCCTTGTTTTCTAATCAAGAAGCAGTCTTCCTGCCCGCCGAGCTCCGACTCAACTTGGATCCCTGGCAAGGCAAGACACTGCTTTTCGCTATCCCACCATCTTGGTTCTCCTAGGCTTTTCTTTTTTTTTTTTTTGCAGTACCAGGGATTGAACCCAGGGGCGTTCTACCTCCGCGCTACACCCCCGGCCCTATTTTTTTTTTTATACTTTATTTTGAAACCAGGTCTCACGAAGTTGCGGAGGGCCTCACTAAGTAGAGAGAGAGAGAGACAGGGAGAGAGAGAGAGAGAGAGAGAGAGAGAGAGAGCTGAGGCTGGTCGCAAACCCGGATCCTCCAGTCTCCACCTCCCAAAGTACTGGGATTACAAGCGTGCGCCACCACGCCCGGCTTTCCTAGGCTTTTCTTTATAACATGCACAGCCTCAAGTGTTTTGTGTAGGAACAGAAAATGGACTAAGACAGATGGATAGGGCAAGGTATAGGGGAGAGGTATGAAGCTTTCTTGTTCTCTGGGTGCTCCCCTTCCAGGCACCTCCACGTGCTTGCCTATTCAGAAGCCCTCTGAACTTGGATCTTTTGGGGTCCTATGGAGGCTTCATTACATAGGCATGATACATCATTGGCCATTGTTGATCAACTTAAACTTCAGCCCCTCTCCTCTCCCTGGAGGTTGGGGAACAAGGCCAAAAAGACCCAACCCTCTAACCCTGCCTTGCCCTTTCCGAGGATCAACTTTGACCCTGAAGCTACCTACAGGCTGCCTGCCATTACTCAACTTTTTAGCATACAAATAAACCACTTATGGATTTGAAATTCCAAGGATTTTAGGAGCCATATGCCACGGAACAGGATCAAAGACCAAATATATATTTCACAATATCATAATACCCATATAATTAAAAATTTTCTAGTAGCCAATAATATACTATAGATCACCCAACACATCCACAGCATTATAATTTCAGCATGTAATCAATATAAACACATTATTATTGAGATGTTGCATTCTTTTGTTAGGTCTTTTTAAAAATCGACATCTAGAAGTTGTACATATTTATGTGGTACAGTGTGACAATTTGATGAACATATACAATGTGTAATGATAAAATCAGGGTAATTAGTATTTCCATCTCTTTAAACACTCAGCATTTCTTAGTGTTGGGAAACTTCTAACATCTATTTTCTATTTATTTATTTATTTATTGCGGTACTGAGGATTGAACACAAGGACATTCTACCCCTGAGCTACACCCCCAGCCCTATTTTTTATTCTTTATTTTGAAACAGGGTCTCACTAAGTTGCGGAGAGCCTCACTAAGTAGCTGAGGCTGGCCTCGAACCTGCGATCATCTGGTCTCAGCCTCCCAAGTACTGGGATTACAAGCATGCGCCACCATGCCCGGCTTCTTTTCTAGTTTTTTTAATAAAATACATAATAAATTCTTGTGAACTATAACACACCCTAGCCAACCCCCCTCTTGGATCACTATCTTACTAAGTCTTTGAAATCTAGTGTGCATTTTGTACTTCTAGCACATCTCAATTCAGATGCTAAATTTTCAGTGGTTAAAATGAAATACAGCTGGCATGGTGGCACATGCCTGTAAATCCCAGTACTTGGGAGGCTGAGACAGGAGGATCGCAGGTTCGCAGCCAACCTCAGCAAATAAAAAAAAAAAATAGGGCTAGGGTGTAGCTCAGAGATAGGATACCCCTTGGTTCAAACCCTAGTAACACACACACACACACACACACACACACACACACACACGAAATATAATCCTACCAAAAGAATAAGTTGTTTTTAGTGGGAAAATATTTCATACTGCTTTAGCTTTTTAATTTAAATTTTAAATAATTAAATTCAATACAATCAAAATTAGGCTTCCCAGTTGCACAAGCAGCATCCCAGTGCTCAGTAGCCACGTGCAGCAAGTGGCTCCCAATGTTAAGTAGTGCAGTTCTATGCTATTGCTACTCAAAGTGTGGCCCATGGACCAGCAGCATCTATATCCCCTGGGAGCTGGTTTGGGATGCAGAATCCCAGGCTCCACCCAGACTTTTCAGCACATTCCCCAAATGATTCCTGTACTTGCTTCAGTTTGAGAAGCTCGGGTCTAGATTTCAGGTCATGTTGGGGAAATGTCTGAAGAAGATGAGTGCATTTTGCATGCAAAGGGGAAGCCTCCAGGAAGCTCTGGTAACATTCTTCAAAGGTTTCAAGGCCTGTCATTTGGGAAACGTAGATGATAAGGTGCTGAGTGGAAGAGCTAGGACTGCAGATAGAGGGAGGGGTCTGAACGTAGAAGGGAGGGAATTGGGTCCCATTAACTATTATCTCATTTAATTCTTGTAACAAAAGAATTGGACTTACAGGTAAATCAGATAATCCGAGTTCAAACCTCACTTCTGCTAACCACTATACACCCTGAAGAATGAATTACTTAACCTCTCTGAACCTCAGTTTTCTATCTGTAAAATGGAAAAGCAATAACCCAGCACCCAAGGCTGATACGAAGACGATGCAGGCAAGGGCCATGTTTGCTGTCTTTGCACAGCATCTCTGGGCTGGGCACGGATTCCGCCCTCCCTGTTTCTTTGTGAACCGGGCAAGACTCTGCCTTGGGAAGGATGGCTATTACTGCTTTTAGCAGACTTGTGGTTTGAGGTGACAGGTTGCATTTTTCAGTCCACACAAACGAACCCAGCCCCTGTGTTCCTTCATCCCACTGAAAGCTCGTTTTTTATTTACAGCTTCAAATTGATCTGGATCGATCTATCCTCAAACCTTTTCATCAAGAGAGTGAAAACAGAAAAGCAGGGACGGGAGCTCAGGGCTCCTTTTCCTTTCCTTCCACAGCAGGTGATGCTGGGTCCCTGGCCACCTTCCCACTAGTGGGGCAAAATATCGTCAAAGCAGAGTACAGGGTCACTGGAGAGGGGAGGCGTGCAACTTGGCCCAGAGAAACCTTATGTGTTTCTCTGCAAAAGACCCCATCACGGGCTCGCCAAGCCACATCTGTGCTTCTGTCAAGTAAACAAAGCATATCTAATGCTCTCAGGCAGGCACTAACATTATCTGGGTAAAGGCTCTTTGGGGACCAGGGAAAGGAGGTTCACATTTGAAAATGAACCACTGTACGTGGATTTATAGCGCTGCTTTTCCGATGAAGAGGAGGAAATATTTTTCTCTGGGAGATTAGAATTTACTAGTGGATTCAAGTGTAACTTTGGAGAGTGGCAGAGGTATTAGATGTGGCAGTATCACAGTATTGTTTTATTGGCAATTAGATTTCAAACTGGCACGAATGTATGAAAATAAGTCTCAATTATGGGCCCGTGAAGTTTCTCCACCATCTGTCAACAGTTTGCTCCTTATGCCACAACATGTGTACCTTTGGAGAGAAAATGATTTAATAGCCCAAGTGAAGAGGTACAGCTCACCAAATTGTATTGGAGTTTATAGCCAATGCCTGCTCTTATGATTTCTGATGCAGGGAAAGCAAATTTAAACTTTCGCATGCATGTGTGGGTACACGTGCATGCACACACACACACACACCATTTTCAGGGTCTCAAACAATCAAAGATGTAATATAACTTCAAAAGGGGTGAGCCCAAGCTGGGCGTGGTGGTACACATGTGTAATCCCAGTACTTGGGAGGCTGAGACAGGAGGATTGCAGGTTCAAGGTCAGCCTCAGCAACTTAGTGAGACCCTGTTTCAAAATAAAAAAAATAGGGCTAGGGATGTATAGTTCAGAGGTAGAATGCCCGTGAGTTCAATCTCCAGTACCCAAAACAACAACAACAGCAAAACCAAATCAAAACAACAACAACAAAGAAAACCAGGAGTGAGCCCAACTTCCCCATTTTATAGTTGCAAGAAGTCAAGTCCAGGGAAAGCCAGGGGCTTGTCCAAGGGACACTGTCACATGGGGCAGAGCAGGAGTGGTAGCCAACAGGACACTTGGATGAAGGGCCTGTGGCATGCTGGTAAACCTGTAACAGTTGGTTCTATGGGAAAATTAAAGCCCTAATTTGTAGCACTATCCTGTTTCCGCTATGAACACTCCCACGATGACTGATGTCATGCTACCAGTGTGATGTCCCCGGATGTGGAGTTTGGAAGAGATGTGTATAATCATCTCTCAGGAGCCAGAATGAACCAGCTCCAGGGTGCTGTTGGTAAGGGACGCTGCATGGAATTCATGGTCTGCCTGTCCAGCATCTGCTTCCGCTTCTGGTAAGATTGCCCTGACCTTTCCCAAGGCTACCTACCCCTGCCCTGTTCTCAGCCAATGAGGTTGTGTAGGGTGACTCTGTCACCAGCTCCAGGGATGGCTCATGACTCAGGACTGGATTACTCAGCGTATCCCATCTCCCTGCACGTTGATTGGTTAGGAACAGGCTTGTGACTCTGTGGCTCTGGGAGTCAGGCCCAGGTGTTTTGTAGGAGTGGCTGGTCTGAGAGCGATGAAGGCGTAGCCTGGATCTGCTGGTGGTCATTTTGTCACACAAGAGGAGTGGCTGTCTGAGAAGGGAGAGAGACACAGAGGGGAATAGAGCCGAGAGGTAGAGAGGGCAGGCCCTGCTAATGTTTGCTTCTGGATCCATCCCTGCTTCAGATTAATTCCTGGACTTGTTTTTTTATGAGAACCAATAAATTCCTGGGTTTCTTGATCAAGTTTGTTGCTTCCAACAGAAAGGGTCCTAAGGGATGAGTTTGTCTCTGGGGGCCATACTAGAAAGTCCCTAGGGCCCTCGCGACCTGCTGTTTATCCAGAGTGTGAATTTCATGCAGCCATGAACCTTATCTGTCTTGCTTTCACGGGACCTAGCCTGGTGCCTGATATGTGGGAGGTACTCAATAAATATCAGTCCAGCATCTTGATTTGACAGCTTTTGCTGTATAATGATGCAGTAACAAATATCCCCAAACTCAATGGCTTGTGACAACAAAGATTTATTTCTCACTTCTATCTTCTGTCACATATGTTGGTGGTGACTCTGCTCCATGCTCGTTCATCCTAGGGTGCAGCCTGGTGAAATAGTCCCCATCTGGGACATGGTGTTTTCAGGGCAGAGGGAAAGAGAGCAAGGGCGGAACCTGATGATGGAGCCTGATGTTTCTGCTTAGCTAAAGCATGTGTTGCTTCTGCTCATGTCCCATTGGCCGACACAAGTCACAGGGCAGGGAGGTCTTCTGTGAGTGACAGGCCCCGGCAGAGATCCATAATCCATGTTCTTCAAGTTTGGGGACTGATAATGGGAACAACCACAGGTAGCTAGACATTACCTTGTGAAATCAAGCATTTGAATACCCACTGACCCAGCAGTGCCCCTCCCAGGAATGAGACCCAGAGAGCCCCTCGGGTATGTGCACAAACGCGTCACAGAAGCACGTTTAGCACGGCACACAACTCAAAGATCTGTAGACAGTGGGTGGATATGTAAATTAGGATGCATCTATACAAAGGAACAACCTGCAACCAAAATTAACAAACCTCAGCCATTTGGAGCAATGCAGCTGCATCTTAGAAACATGCTATTGAGTGAAATAAGTAAAGAAGACTTCATATAGCATTATTCCAATTTTATAATTCGTTCATATATTGAAAACACTGTGCACAAAACCTAAAGTAATGATACAAAGAAATTCAAAATTTGACTCCTGGGGGTGGGAGAAAGTGTGGGGGTGGGATGGGTGGATACAAGTTACTGGTTATGTTCTAGCATCTGTGTTGGGTGGAGACCTGAGAGGTGCTCATGTTATTATACATTAACTTGTTACATTTTATTATCTTGCCCTATCAAATATTATCCAAATTTAATCAGAAAGGATTAAAAAATAACAACTAGGAAAGGAGATAATTTAGAAACAGACAAATGTGATTATGGAAAAGAGCCATCTTAGAAAAGTGGGATTCCTAGAAGCAAATTTGGCAAAGCTCGTTTCTGTGCAGAGTTCAGGGATCTGGAATTAGAGGCGGGGCACTGGGTGTTCCAGCCCTAAAGATAGGCCCTGTGCAATGGGAAGTTCAGACCATCAGGCCTCCCCATGCCAGGAGGAGGGTCCAAGTGCCCATTGTGCCCAGTGCCGTGCTTATTACGCAACATCAGGGGCTGACCTACCTGAATGGAATGGGCATTCTGAGTCTACAAAGAGAAGGCCACTGCAGTGGGTCAGCACATTGGCTCTGGTGTTTGTGCAAAGGTGATTTGATTTCACTGTCAGTGAGAGTTGGTCCTCTCTGAGTGCAGGGAAAAGGTCCATTCTGGTCTGAGATAAAGAGTTGGCCTCCTCTCCTGACCACCCATGCAACACCGACGACCCCCAGTGAAGCTGAATTCTGCCAGAAGAGTCCATGATCTGCTCTCCAATCTAAGGACAGGAAGAAGAAGCATCAGTCTGGAGATTCTGGGGTTCTCCTGTGATAATCCTAATACCTGCTCTCAGCACATTCCTGAGCTGCACATCATGCTAATAAGCTGAGGTGACGTACCTGTCTCGCTGTGGTGATTCTGGGGCTCCAAGTCCTATCTACTCCCTCAGAGGGAGGAGAGAGAAGGGGGCCATGGGGAGCCTGAGGTGAGCCAGAGCAGAAGCCAAAGCCTAGATGGGGCTACCCAACCTCAGTAGGAGGAAGCCTGTCTAACCCCAGTACCCCCTGCACCTCCTTGCCCACCTGGGGGCAGGTTCAGAGCCTGCTCCTGCTTCCTACTGGGCAGGCATGCTTCAAGACCCCTCCACATTTAGACTCATTTAGCTTATATTAATTTGTTTTTTTTTTGGTTTTAATAATAGAAACCTAGAAGAAAGGGTAATTTTTCTTTATCCAAACCACTTAAATAAGACTAAGTCTAGCTTTAAATGGAACTTGAACTAGGGTTCAAAAATTGTTTCAGAGCTTCCTTTCTCTCTCTCTCTCTCTCTTGATTTCTTGGCTCTGCTTCTTAGTGCTGGCTTTGTTCTCAGGGGCTTCTCTCCACTTCTGGCCCGGGGTCCTCCCAGAAGCCCATAGGGCTATATTAGAGGAAAGAAAGAGTTTCTTTGTCCTGGACTTCCCACCAGAAGCCCTGAGATTCATTGTGTAGGCTAGCTTGGTCACACACCCCTTCCTAGGCCAATCACAGTGTAGAGGAATGGGATGGACTGATTGGAGGAGCCAAGTCACATGATCTCCTCCTGATCAAATAGGAAGGATGGAATTAGTTTCCCCAGAATCTTGTGGGTCCTTCAATGGAAATCAAGCACTGTGTGGAATAAGGAAGGGGGACTGGAGGCTGAGAGGGTCATCAGCATGTGGGCATTTCCTATCTACCGATGCTTCCATGCATGTTAGTCATTTGGAGGTGCTCTTTATACTTTAAAGATTATAGTGATTCATGAGCTATTTCGGCAGTAGATGTATTTGGTTGTTTGCCTTGTAAATTTATGTTGATTTTAAAAACTTTCAAAAAAGTTTATTTTTTCACCATGGACATTTCAATTATACATAGAAGCAGAGAGAATAATATAATGAAACAGCCCCTCCTGCTACGTACCAACCTTCCAGCTCCAACCATAGTCATATGTTGAGTTTTGACTTTTAGATGTTTCAAATTTGTATGTAGTTTAATCCTGAGTTTTTCCCCTGTGGTTCTTCCCTCTGTTTGTGTTTAGAAAGAACTTGAATAAATATTGAGTCACATTTTCCTCTTTTTTTTTTTTTTGCGGTACCAGGGATTGAACGCAGGGGCGTTCTACCTCCGCGCTACGCCCCCGGCCCTATTTTTTTATGCTTTATTTTTGAAACCGGGTCTCACGAAGTTGCGGAGGGCCTCACTAGG
>PVJS01037789.1:0-19726 GCA_004027185.1 Glis glis
CATGGGAGATCTTTCCATCTTCCAAGATCTTCTTCAATTTCTTTTTTCAATGTTTTGTAGTTTTCCTTGTAGAGGTCTTTTACCTCCTTGGTTAGGTTTATTCCCAAGTATTTTATTGTTTTGGGGGATATCTTGAGTGGAAATGTCTTCTGGATTTCTTTTTCAGTGGATTTATGGTTGGCATACAGAAAAGCTTCTGTTTTTTAAGATTGATTTTGTATCCCGACACTTTGCTGAATTTGTTGATCAGTTCTATGAGCCTTTTGGTTGAGCTTGTTGGATCTTCTAAGTATAATATCATGTCATCTGCAAATAGAGATAGTTTCAGTTCCTCTTTTCCAATTTGTACTCCTTTTATTTCCTTCTCTTGCCTTATTGCTCTGGCTAGGGTCTCTACCAGCTTAGTGACTTCACACAAGATAATGTCAGAATGGCAAAAACAGTTACCTAATGGGTAGTATTACCGTGAGTTTAGGGGCTAGTGGAAATCCATTGGTGTCTGGGAGATAGAATATTCTCAAAAAAGGTTAGTTCCTTGCCTTGATCCTAGCAAGATAAGGCATACGTGGTGGGCTAAACCACAGAATCCAAAGAGATTGTGGAGAACTGAGCTAGACGAGGCCCACGTGGGCAGCTCAGCAGTACGAGGGGGCTGGTAAGACAGAACCAGAACAAACTCCAGGGGTCACTGACACCCAGTCTCCTGGGAGGGCAGCCTTGTGATCCCGGAAATGAAGATGGGGACTGGGGATCAGAACCTGATCAGGGAAATTCTTAGTCCAGGAAACTTCCATGTTGTTTCACTTTTCCTCCTCTCAGTATTGTTTCTTCTAAATATTTCATCGCAGGGTCTTACAGCTTCTCCAACTTGTTTATTGACTTTCCTGTCTTTCCTTTTCTCGGATCCTCTATGATTTTCTACTGTATTGCAGATGATGTATATGTTGGTTTCCTATTGTGTTTATACATTTAACTCATTTAGAGTTCTTCTTCTACTATGGGGTATCCAGGTGCAGAAGCAAAACAAACCAGTAGCAAAAAAAAAAAAAAGTGCAGCTGTGACTCTCTTTACAGAAAATGGCAGGAGGAGAGGACATAGTAGTGACATTTGGAAATGAAGTTACCAGCCGCTGTGGGGTACCAGCCAGAACCCCAAGGCCAGTGTATCTGCCCTCAAGGAGCTTTCTTGGCTCCAGGCAGTGTTGCCAAATCACAGATGGCATTAGTGACATTGAGTCAGCTGGTGAAAATATGAATTCATCCTTCATTTCTCTTTCTTCCTCACTGGAAATAGTTCCCAGCTCAAATTAAGAGTAATTTGTATTTATTGCTTGTATTTTTATGATTACCAATGATACTGGTTTTCCCTTTATCATAGTGATTTAAGAAAGCATTCCTTTAAAATGTTTATTCTAGTAAAGAATGTAAATTTAAGGGAAAGCTCCGTGTTCAGATTCGAAGTGGTGAAAGGGGCAGCAGCTGGCCAGGGCAGCCTGCATGCCGCGGGAACGGCCGGGACAGCCTCCAGCCCCCTTTTTGGTGGGCAGGATTCCCCAAGGATCTCAGTGACTGCTGCACACTCCAGACCCCACCGAGAAGGACCTTCTCTGTGCCCTGCAGTCCTGGATCCACATCATGGGGGCAGGTGTGTGTGTGGGGAATATCTGTCAGTTATAAACCCAAACACTTTCATGCAGGCCTGGTCAAGAACTAAAACCAATAAGTTTTATTAGGAAGCCCCAAGTAAATGTTTCAAACCCAACCAGCTGCTTCTCTCACAGATTCAAAAGACGCTCTCATCAAAGGTTTTCACTTTAGAAATAGCTCCTACAGAAAGAACTCACTGCTCTCATATGTATAAAAAAAGAAAAAAAAGAGAATTAAGATAAAGTGAAAAGTCTCTTGTATTTCATATAAGTGGAATCATATAATACTGTCCTTTGTGTCTTGCTTCTTTGGTTTAGCATACTGTCTTCAAAGTTAATCTGTATTATAAAATGTATCAGAATTCCATTCCTTTTTATGACTGAAAAATACTCTATTATGTACATACTGTACTTTATTTATCCGTTTGTTGGCATTCCTCCAACTTGTGAGCCCCTCCATGTCCCCTCTGTCCTGGGACGTCCTCCTCCTGTGTGTCACCTCACGTTTGTGACCCAGGGCATATGAGTGTCCCCTCAGGGACACCCTCCTCCCCGATGGGGAAAGGTAAGGCCTGGCGTCTGCACCCCATCTCCACCCAACAATGTCACAGTGTGGACTTTACCAGTCCCACCTCCAAATGGCAAATCCAAACTTTGGGGATTGAACCCAGGGGCAATTCTACCTCCAAGCTACACCCCCAGACATATTTTTTATTCTTTATTTTGAAACAGGGTCTCATTAAGTTGCAGAGGGCCTCACTAAGTAGCTGAGGCTGGCCACAAACCTGCGATCCTCCTGTCTCAGGAGCAAGTACTTGGGAGCAAGTACTTGGGAACAAGTACTTGGATTACAAGCATGTGCCACCACACACCCAGCTTCCTACTTTTTTTTTTAAACAAGGTCTCACTAAGTTACTGAGAGTCTTGCTAAGTTGCTGAGGCTGTCCTTGAACCTGAGATCCTCCTTTTTCAGCCTCCCAAATACTGGGATTACTGGCCTGTGCCACTGAGCCCACTGAATCACTTAATGTAAATAAAAGCCCAGTCAGTCTATTTACCTGAGGAGGGAGGGGCATGTTTTTCTCTCCTCTGCGGGCTCTGCAGGACTCTGGTCTGAACTAGAAGTCAGAGCTCGCTGGCCTGACTGATCACACCTGGCCGCTCTGTGTCCAGGCCCTCTCTTGAGGCCCGTGGAGGAAAGCAAGCTGGGTACATGAGGGGGTGTTAAACCACAGCCCTTTGGGATAAATAAACATCTGCACTTCATTAATGAAATTAAAATGAAGATTTCCTGAAGAGTGATACTTTATCATCTACCATCTTGAGTCTCTAATGAGGATAAGCTGGGCACAGTGGGATTTAAAGACCCAGCTGGGAAGTGGCCCCTCGGTTACACGCGTACAGAGGTGTCAAAGGGAGTTACTGGGGGCTGTCTCTAGGTGGTGGTTTATGGATTCAATTTCTGTTGTATACTTTCTGTGTTTTAAAAAATTGTTATAGCACGATAGTGTATTAACTCCCTTGTGAGAAAAGTAATAAAAGCTATTAAATGAAATATCTGGAGTTCAATGATGGGTTCCTTTGGTGAATTAGTTTGACATGAAATGTCTCTGCAGCTTCCTGATGGTCATGGATCCCTGAAGTCAGGCCCAGGGAGGCAGGGATGGTGCTTTTCCTCTGCTTTGTACCATTTTTGTGGGTGGCTACCATGGCAATGGGGCAAAGGTTAAAGAGATGTGGCGACTGCTTCCACTGTTTGAATCTGCCTGCCCTCGGTGATGGTTAGGGCAATGGCCAAGGTGAGCAGGCTGGCTTTTCAATGGCCTGAAGAATGAACCAATCCGCACAAACAATGGCTATTCTCTACTTAGACTAAAAAGAGATTTTAGAGTTTAAGTGGTCACCACAAAGGATAGTAACTACTTTAATATATTTAGCTAACATATTGGCTGGGATGTTCTTAAATCAGTTAAGGTGGAAACGTTGTAGCAGAGTTAGATTGTAATGTCTTTTTTTTTTTTTTTTTTGCAGTACTGGGAATGGAACCCAGGGGCATTCTACCTCTGAGCTACACCCCCAGTCCTATTTTTTATTCTTTATTTAGAAACAGGGTCTCACTAAGTTGCGGAGGGCCTCACTAAGTAGCTGAGGCTGGCTGTGAACCTGCGATCCTCCTGTGTCATCCTCCCAAGTACTGGGATTACAAGGATGCCCCACTACGCCTGGCTCTGTAATGTGTTTTTATAAACTACCAAAACAACCAAAAGACTTCTAGAGCTGATTAACAAATTCAGCAAAGTAGTGGGATACAAAATCAATCTAAAAAATATCAGTAGCTTTTTAATATGCCAACCATGAATCCACTGAAAAAGAAACACAGAAAACAATTCCATTCACAATAACCTCAAAAACAATAAAATACCCAGGAATAAACCTAACTAAGGAGGTAAAAGACCTCTACAATGAAAATTATAAAACACTAAAGAAAGAAATTGGGCCAGGTGTGGTGGCGAACGCTTGTAATCCCAGTATTTGGGAGGCTGAGACCGGAAGATCCGGGCTCACAGCCAGCCTCAGCTACTTAGTGAGGCCCTCCGCAACTTAGTGAGACCCTGTTTCAAAATAAAGAATTAAAAAATTGGGCTGGGGGTGTAGCTCGGAGGTAGAATGCCCCTGGGTTCAATCCCTAGTACTGCAGGAAAAAAAAAAGAAAAAAAGAATGATACTGAAGAATATCTTAGAAGATGGAAAGATCTCCTTTGCTCTTGGATAGGCAGAATAAATATTATCAAAGTGGCCGTTCTATCAAATGTGATCTACAGAGTCAATTCAATCCCTATCAAAATACCAATGTCATTCTTCACAGATATAGAAAAATCACTCCTAAATTTTATATGGAGAAACAAAAGACCCAGAATAGCCAAAGCAATTCTCAGCAATAAGAACCATGCAGGAGGCATCACAATCCCTGACTTCAAATTATACTACAGAGTTATAGTAATAAAATCAGCATGGTATTGACACAAAAACAGACACATAGACCGGTAGAACAGAATAGAAGATACAGAAACAAATCCACACATTTATAGTCAATTGATTTTTGACAAATGTGCCAAACACATACATTGGAGAAAAGACAGCCTTTTCCACAAATGGTGTTAGGAAAACTGGTTATTCATTTGTAGAAAAATGGAATTAAATCCTTACCTCTCACCCTGCACAGGAGTCAACTCAAGATGGATCAAAGACCTGGAAGTTAGACCAGAGACTTGGAAGGCACTAGAGGAAAGCATAGTTCCTACACTCCAACGGATAGGCACAAGTAGAATTTTCCTCAACAAGACCCCCAAAGCTCAGGAAATTAAAGCAAGAATTAATAAATGGGATGGCATTAAACTAAAAAGTTTCTGCTCATCAAGGAATCCTTCAAGAGTCTAAAGAGAAAGCCTACAGAATGGGAGAAGATCTTTGCCAGCTATCCCTCTGATATAGGACTAATATGTAGAATATACAAAGAACCTAAAAGACTTTACACTAAAAAACAAATAACCCAATCAAGAAATGGGCAATTGAACTAAATAGACACTTCACAAAAGAAGAGATACAAATGGCCAATAGATACATGAAAAAATGTTCAACATCATTAGCAATCAGAGAGATGCAAATAAAACTACTCTGAGATTCCATCTAACCCCAATCAGAATGGCAATCGTCAAGAAGTCAAAAAACAATGAATGCCAGTGAGGATGTGGGGAAATTGGAACTCTTCTACACTGCTGATGAGATTGAAAATTAGTTCAGCCGCTACAGAGATAAGTGTTGAGATTCCTCGGAAAATGGGGAATGGATCCACCATATGATCCAGCTATACCAATCCTGGGTATCTTTCTAAAGGGTCTGAAATCAGAGAATTACAGTAATATATGCATATCCATGTTCATAGCAGTACAGCTCACAATAGTCAAATTATAGAACCAACCAGGTATCCATCAACAGATGAATGGATTACAAAATTATGGGATATCCACACAATGGAATTCTACTCAGCAATAAAGAAGAACAAAACAATGTCATTTGCAGGAAAATGCAAGGACCTGGAGAATATTATGCTAAGTGAGATTAGCCAGTCACAGAAAGTTGAAGGGTCATGTGTTTTCTCTCATACGTGGAAGCAAGGGAGTAATTGGGATACTGAGGGACTCCAGATAATGGAGGAGAAACCTCAGTGGAGCCAGGGAGATGGTCTAGGGGAAGGGGGGCGGGAGAGGGAGGATCAATGAAGGAATCACTTCCATTGACATTATGTACATATGTGAGAATACCAATGTCAATCTCAATACTCTGTATGGGGAAGGGAGGGATTGGCAGGGAGCCAGGGGAAAGCCCACCAAGTGCTGTGTGCATGTATGTCACTATCACTATGACCTACATTATGATGTGAGACTATAATGCACCAATAAAAGTATATATAAAAAAAATAAACCACATCAGAGAAATAGCTCAAATATCCATCAATAGACAAATGGATAAACAAATGGCAGCGTATCATTTCCCTGGTCTCTGAACCTCCTCTCCCAGGCCCTCACATGTGGGTATGCACTCTTAGGAAAACATGAGCAGCTAAGGCTCAGGTGAGGAAACTGAAATCCATGTACTTGTTTTGCTCTAGGGATAGGTATTTTTTGTTTTAATTTCAAATGTGATATTAACTGAAGAGTGTGTAACAAGAAAGTCTATCAGTAAGTTTTTACCTATGCATGTACCAATGTAGAGACCAACCAGGGGAATATTCTGAACCTTAAAAGGTTTTGCCGTGCCCCTCCTCAGCCCATCTCCCTTCCCCCAGAGGAAACTACTCTGTTGACTTCTATCACCATCAGTCTTTTCCTTACATGGAAATCCGGTCTATATAAGAATAAAAGTGCAGCTACTTTCACTAAAGTAGGTTGCAGACCCAAGGCCCACCTATCCCTTTCTTCTGCTGGTATCTACTTCTCTTTCCACTTCCCAATTCAGAATTTCTCTGATGCACTCCCCCTCTCCCATTTTTTGCTTATTTATATTGTGATAAAATATACATAGATAACATAGAACTTGCCACTGTAGCCACCTTAGTGGCACTGGTTACATTTACAGTATGGCTCAATCATCACCACTCTCTATTTCCAAAACTTTTTCATCACCCCAAATAGAAACTCTACACATTGAACAGTAACTCCCTACTCTCCTCTTCCCCCCAGACCCTGGTAACCTCTAATCTACTTTGTCTCTATGAATCTGCCTATTCTTAATATTTAATATGAGTGGAATCATACAATACTGTCCCTTTGCGTCTGGCTTCTTTGATTCAGCATAATGTCTTCACAGTTAAATAATATTCTAAAATGTATTATAATTCTTTTTTATGATGGAAAAAATTCCATTATGTATATACCACATTTTATTTATACATTTCTCTGTTGATGGACAATTGAGTTATTTCTTTGATGTGCTTCGTAAGAAGATATAAAATAATTATTCCGTTTTATTTTCTTGATGTAAATAATTTTATGTTTGGACAAAGATTAGGTACTGAAAATGGGAAAGGTGAGAACCAAGTAAGCCCTCTATGATTTAAAGAGTGAATGGATTTTGCAAACATTACCTCTGGTTATTTTAAAACTGTATCAAACAAGATAATCCTTTTAAAGCAACTAGGACAATGACTGGTATATAGCATGCACTCAAAAAAAATTAGTAGCTTTTATTATAATATGTGTTATCTTTCTGTTACTGTAACAAATACCTGAAATAAATCAACTTATAAAGAAGAGAGGTTTATTTTGGCTCATGGTTTTGGAAGTTTCCATGTTTGGTTGGTTGGCCCATTGGGTTAGGGCCTGTGGAGCACATCATGGTGGGAGCGTGTGGCAGAAAAAGCCCTAACCTCATGGTGGCCAGGGAAACAAAACAGGGAGGAAGAGGTAGGGCCAGTGTACCAATTTCCCCCCAAGGGCATGCCCCCAATGTCCTAACTTCCTTCCACGAGGCCCTACCTGTTAAAGGTTCCACCACCTCCCTATAGCACCATCAGCTAGGGACCAAAACTCCAATACATGGGCTTTGGGGGAACATTCAAGATACAAACTACAGTGTAATAGTTTTTAAAAAATAAATGTTTTTTTTAAAATTGAGCATAACCTCAGGCTATTTTTTAACACAGTATCATTTCACATCCTGGCATTGGAGTTCAGTCATTTTAGAGTCAATTAACTAACAGCTATATGGCTACTATGTGCCAGGAATTATTATGGAAAATAGGGATATGAGACTTGAGGCATTGTATGATTTAACTACCTCTGAGCTCTACCCCCAGCCCTATTTAAAATTTTTTTTCTTTTTTGGGAAATAGGGTCTTGCTAAGTTGTTGAGGGCCTCACTAAGCTGCTGAGGCTAGCCTGGGACATGTGATCCCCCTGTCTCAGCCTCTCAAGAACTGGAATTGCAGTTGTGCACCACCACACCTGGCCCATCTCTCTTTAAATAGCAGCATTTGATGAATGCATGTAGATCTGATTGGACAATCTATTCCCCAGGAAGCTAACTCTACCCATTGCAGTGAAACATGTCCTAAAATCTAAGTCTCTTCGAAAGGTGGGATTCTCTTTCCCTTGAGTATGGGCTGAATTTCGTTCCTTATTTTATATTGAATAGAGAAAAGGTGGGAGTGACAGTGTACCACCATGGAAACTGGGTTGTAAAAGGCACTTAGCTCCTTGCTTGCTCTTTCTCCAGATTACTTGCTCGGGTGGAAGTTATCTGTCTGCATGGGGACATTCGAGCAGCCTATGTATCGTGGTCCCCACATGATAAGAAACTGAGGCCTGCAGCTGAGAGCCTTGTGAGTGGTCTCAGAAGTGGATCCTCCAACCCGCCCAGGACTTCAGATGACCATAGCCCTGCTCAACTGCTTGGCCACAGTCTCATGAAAGACCCTGAGTCAGAACCACCCACCTCAACCACTCCCAGATTCTTCACTATCATATAATGTGTGAAATAATAAGTGGTGTTTGTTTGTTTGTCTGTGGTACTGGGGATGGAACCCAGGGGCATTCTACCTGCGAACTACACCCCCAGCCCTATTTTATTTTTATTTTTAAACAGGGTCTCGCTAGGTTGATAAGAGTCTCACTACTTGCTGAGGCTGCGATCCTCCTGTCTCAGTCTCCCAAGTACTGGGATTACAAGCGTGCACCACCATGGCCGGCAGTGTTTGGTGTTTTCCACTGCTAAGTTTTGGGTAATTTGTTCCAAAACAATAGAAAACTAATATCCCCTCTTATAATCACTTTTGTTTCATCCCTTCCCTGACCTCCCTCTAATTCCTTTCTTTATAGTGTTCTTAGGGCAATGTCTGACACATTTTTTAACTCTGGTATTTTTGCTATTTTATTTATGTAACAGATTGATTGAGATATAATTCACATACTATAAAATTGACAAATTTGAAAAATTGTGATAAAATCCCTGTATATAAAATTTAACATTTCTCCCATTTTAAAGTGTACAATTCAGTGGTATTAAGCACTCATGAGATTGTGCGATCATCATCGCTATCTAGGTCCAGAACTTTTTCATTATCCCAAGTTGAGGCCCCTTATTCAGTCTGATGTATTTTTAAAGTATTAGTTTTATTTTTAAGAACTAGTTCACAATGAAATATACAAGAACTTCTTTAAAAACAAATTTGTAAGAATAATAACATTAATACTTTAATGACAGCATATGAATCTTTTCTTCTTGTATACAATGAGATATGTTATATTGTGGATAAAACAAAATCTCAAATAATAGTTTTTAAAAAGTACTCATTAGTTGGGCATAGTGGCGCATGCCAGTAATCCCAGTGACTTGGGAGGCTGAGGCAGGAGGATTGCAAGTTTGGGGCCAGTTTGGGCAACTTAGTGAGACCCTGCCTCAAAATAAAAAAAGGGGGGCTGGAGATATAGCTCAGTGGTAGAACATACCTGGGTTCAATACTCAGTACCAAAAAACAAAAACAAAAAACTCCCCAAACCTCTTTTAAAATCCATTGAATGTGGAATATCCCTAGCAATCAAGGAACGAGAACTGGGGACAGCTGATGAGAGTAAAACAGGGAGAATAAAACAGGTGTCATGTAATGGTGGCCTCCAATCTTAGCATACTAGTGGCTCCCTGCAGCCTGCATTACAAGAACACAGAGGAATGTCTGGGCTCAGTTCATTCTATCTGCCACAGGCTTTGGAGCGAGAGGTGGCATTTTGGCCAGCTGTTTGCCAACCCAGGAGTTGGGTAAAGGCTGGTAACAGATATCATTAGTTCTAGCACCATTTCCTTCCAATAATCTTATTTTAATATAATACAGGGTAATAGTAACTAGGAAATATTGCTACTGAATTGAAAGATGGCTATACAATAAGGACCTGCATTATATTATTTGGTGGTTTCATTTTCTAATGTCCTGTGAAGAATGGAAGTGAAAATTGTTGGCAAGAGCATTGCTGGTAGGCACAGTTCCTGTATGTCCCCCTGGAGAGGACACCACGGCCCTGCTAAGTAATGGCCTATGACTTCCCAGATACGCAGACCATGTTCCGACCCCAGGAGGGCAGCTGGAGTACAGAGCAGAAAAGGTTAGAGGACACTAACATACTCCTGTGTTCAGCTTGTTGGACTAGCATCTCTCATGGATAATCTCATTTGAGAATTACTCATTTGTTCATTCACTCATTTATTGTACAAACATACTGAATGTCTGCTAGGTCCCAGGCACTGTCCCAGGCACTGGCGATGAACAGTGAACAAAATGGTGGAGCTAATGAAGGGAGCATGGGTTTTCGACCTGTCTACTTTGCAGTTAATCTGGATTGATCCATATTAGTAGGATGTTAGTGGGCCTGAGAAAGGGCTGCAGGTCAACCTACGCAACTGCTTTCCCCAACCCTAGAACAAGCAATAAAACAGAGAATAAGAGAAATGTGGACGGCTCCTCCTCTGCTTTACCAAGGCCCAGTGTCCTAGACATTAGCCATTTCCTTTTACACATTGCCCACCTCCACCGTCTCAGAACAAAACGGTCCTTTCCTGGGGTTTCTCTTCACTGCTCAGGAATAGCAGTGTAACTTGTTATATATTAGGAGATAAGCCACCATCATGGTGATGAACTCCATGACACTTAAGAAAAAATCTCACTGGACAAATGCCACAGATCCAGCCAGCCCTCCTGGGTCCCCCGTGGGCAAGATCACAGAGCAACCAGGCCACCTTCTCTGGGCAGGGCTTGGGTTCAGCTTTAGGGACAAAAGGAAGGCAAGGCTCTGCAGTGTTCTAGAACTCAGGGGTCCTCAGAGTGGAGAGGCAAAGTGGCCTTCCCATAGGATGCTGAAGTCAGAAGGAATAGAAGGAAAAAAGAGCCACAGGGGAGTTGGGGGTGGCGGGAAGTCTAGATGGAATGAGCAATAGCTGGGAGAAAATCGGATTAAAAATTTTTCTTTATTGTAAAAACCAAAACCAAGGTATAGGCCTACTGCCATGTTGACCTTAGGAAACGAACTTTTGTTCCGTGAGGAGATGAGTGAGGGGTGAGCTGAGAGGTCAGCCGTACAGAATGCCTGAACACCATCTCTCACAGACAGGGAGAACCCCCGGCCAACAGAACCATTAACAACTGTCTGCTCTCTTCATTTGTTACCAGAAACGTGAGTCACTCCAATAAAACTGGTTGTTGGCAGAGGGAACTCTAGCGTCTGACTTGTGAGGCAATGAGCCAGCTGCTCCGGCTCCGGACGCAATGAGAACTTCCCATGTCATGTTCCCAGCTGTCCCACAGCTTAGGAGCAGCAGATGAACCTCACCACCCCTGACTCCAGACAAGCCCGGGCCAGGCAAGAACATTCCAGATTTGATCAGTTTCTTCAACACACAGTATGATACTGGACTCCTTGGCATGGTTCAGAAGTACCAGAAAAGCCAGGTGACCCCAGACGGGGAGAACAAGAGGTCACGCGCGTCAAGGCCTGAGGAGGTCCAACCTCAATGGAAAGGCACTCCAGCCTCCCTGAAACCCTACATCCAGGGGCCCCAGGCGCCTGTGGCCTTGGGATCACAGCGGGGGTCCTGCGCGGGGAAGTACACAGGCACAGAGTGCTTCTGGTAGAACTGCAGCCGGGAGAGGAGCTTGCTGACCACGTGAGGATGTTCTCTAGACAGATCATGTCTTTCTTCCGGGTCCTGATCAATATCAAACAGCCAGAGGGTCTTGGTGGCTGGGTCCGATGAGGGTATCTCAGACACACTGGGTTGAGATGGTGGGGGGATCCAGGAACCACAGCCTGGGGGAGAAACACACTGTTTATTGGGGGAGACACATTGTAGGCAACTTCTAATTTCAGTGAGAATCTGGGGGCAAGGCTGAGCTGGCTGGTGGGAGTTGACATGTGAAGATGTGACCCGTGTTATGTCTCTAGGATCGTTACAGAATCTGACTTCCTGTGCTTTAACAAGACACATCTTGTTGCTTTACAACCAGGGATATCTGGAGAAGTGTGTGTGAGTGTGTGGTGGGGATTTTAGTTGTTGCAATGACTGGAGGGTGAGGGTGCCCCTGGTATTTAGTGGGCACGAGCCAGTGACGCTAAGATGTCTTGCAATACACGGGGCAGTCCCAAATGATGAATTGTCCTGCTGCAAATGCCAAGAACAGCCCCATTATAAGCACTGCTTAGCTGCACTGTGGTCTTAACCATCACGTCACATAGTTATAAAGTACTGAAAAGAGGTCACTTTTAGAGAATATGACCAGGAAAGCGGAAGCCCCTTTATCCCCAGCTCCACCGCTGGCTGAGAGTGTAGCTCTCAGAGATTCTCTGTAGCTAGATGTACTGTGTGCAAAAGCCATATACCAGAAACCCATATTTTCCATGAAGCATTTTTGGGTGGTATTTCTTCCTTTCACCCCCACTACAGTTAATTCTCAATTTTTTCTTGGAGGAATGTGTATTAGGGTGATTCCTGACCATTCCTCCTCATTTTCTCCTCATTCAGCAGCCCCAGAGATATGTGTTACAAAAGGCAGTATTTATTTTGGCAAACTTTTCCTTGATGTTCTGGTGGGAAAGCCGACTTGGGTCTCATCAACAATGGAGGCTGTGTAATTGAGAACAGGCCAGGTCTTAAAGTAGGCCAAGGAAACCCTGAGCAAGTAGTTGTCCTCTTATGACACATCTCAGGAGGGGCCATAAGAGAGGTGAATGATGAATTAACCCTTCAGGTATCTCAGCAAAGTGAGGAGAGTGCTAGGGCTTAGGAGCCCTGAGGAACCAAGCAGCAGGCAATGGGAAGTGCCTGGCAAAAGAGTGATACTGTCCTCCCTCCCCAGAGAAATGGCCAAGGGAATAAAGTCCCAAGAGTACAGACAGCCTGGAGAACACAGAGGACACAGCCCCGCCCTGTCCAACACTGCCTAAGCTCAGCATTCTACCTGGGTAGCCTGTGAGGAGTTTCCAATTCCCATGTCTAATTGCAGCGTGGACAGATGTGTTAAAGGCTGAATATTCTGGAAGAGAAGAATCATCCTTTGCTGGAGCCATGCTGCTCCCAGGACCTGGGAAGAGACAGTTTGGAAGAGTCAGATTGCTGTTATTGGAACGTGTCGTTATAAATCAGCATTTTATACCCTTCTTACAGAACAGTAGCTTTTATTCAGCACTGGAGTGCAAATGTGTGTACTGCCACAGAAATGGATCTTATATTAAATATAAACAGAAAGGTATAGTTACATTAAATGTCAGTCATAAACCACCACAAATATAAAGGAAATCCCAAAGAGATTAGAATACTAATTCATCCTTAAAATCACTCTGTTCTGCCAATGTGCTGCTGGCCACATGCAGAACAGTGTTCTGTTACAGCCAACTGAGTTGCTTTTTTGGTTTTTGTTTTTTTTCTCCTTAAATGCATATATTAAATATGTTTTCTATGTATACTTACACCTATATAGATAGTGTAATAAGTTTTAAAATGCACATTTTAATGGAGTCTATCTCAAGCTAGAATTCATGCATGCCATGAAAAACAGTACATATATTTTTAAACCACACTTTAAATCTAAAAGTTAGTGAGCAATGCTCATTTAACTATTCAGACAGAATAACTGTGGGTAGGAGAAAAATTTATACAAAGTATTAGTATACAAAGTACTATTTGGTATCATGCATTACATTAATGTATCATTTTGAGGTCTTACTAATTGATCATGAGGAGTTTGCTTGTGTGTGTGTGTGTGTGTGTGTGTGTGTGTGTGTGTGTGTGTGTATGTGCACGCACACATGCATACACGCGCACACAGTATGAAAATTGAACCCAGGGATGCTCTACTTCTGAACTGTATTCCTAGCCCTTTTAATTTTTACTTTGAGACAGGGTCTCCTTAAGTTACTGAGGCTGGTCTTAAACTTGCGATTTTCCTGCCTCAGTCTCCTGAGTTGCTGGGATTACAGTCATGCATCAGCACGCCTGGCTAATCATGAGGGTTTTTTGGGGGGGTGGTGGTGGAGCAATACTAATACCTATCCCCTCTTGAGTTTGTAACCAATAAAGAGGCAGAGGTCAGACAGATGTAGCTAAAAACATTGCTTTTGTTACTAATAAATCAAAACTAATGGAAAGAACATAGCATCAGATTCATGGCAGAAAGACCTTGCTAATAATTGACCCTTGACTTAGACTCAGCCACCATCATTGATCTTGCTGGACAACAACTGGGTCCCCTCACTCAGAGCACGCAGTGCAGACCAGAGTGGTCCTATGTATTTAGGGGACAGACTTGCCTTGAAATTAGCATGCTCAGCCCACACTAAAGGGTCTAGGCTGAGCATGCTAAGCTCCTTGATTTGGATAACTCCTCCGCCAGGCAGCATACGGTGTATGGAGTCAGCTCTAGTTGAAGACCCTGGGGGATCCATGAGGGCAAGGGATGGAGGCTCCTCCACCTCACTCCTACATATCATTTGTTTTTGTACTGGGGGTTGAACCCAGGGGCATTCTACCTCTGAGCTACACCCTCAGCCCTATTTTATTAATTTTTTATTTTGAAACTGGGTCTCACTAAGTTGCTGAAGGCTTTGCTACGTTGCTGAGGCAGGCCTTGAAACTGTGATACTCCTGTTTCAGCCTCCCAAGTACTAGAATTACATGTGTGTGCCACCATGCCTGGCCTACCTGTGCATATCTAAATGCCTGAACTTAGGGCCCAGCTGTACAATATTTAGTCTGTTTTAAGTTGACATTTCTCTGTTAACTTTTCAAATATGGTCACAGCAATTGTCTTGGGAGCATTTCAGAAGGTTGCTGAACTATTGGCCCAATAACTAATTGCCACAGTGTGTGGTAAGTCTGTAAGAGACTCCACCATGGTGGTGAACCCAGCCATCTACCTTCGTGTGTGTGTGTGTGTGTGTGTGTGTGTGTGTGTGTGTGTGTATGTGTGTGCGTGAATGGGGATTGAACCCAAGGGCATTCTACCCCTGAGCTATACCTCCAGCCCTTTTTATTTTTTAATTTTGAAACAGGATCTCACTAAGTTGCTGAGGCTGGCCTCAAACCTATGATCCTCCTGTCTCAGCCTCCCAGGCATGCTCTACCAGGCCCAGCTTCTACCTTCCTTTTATAAAAGACTTTGAGAAGTTGGGCACCGTGGCACACACCTGTAGTTCTAGCTGCTCATGATGCTGAGGTGGGAGGACCACTTGAGCCCAGGAGTTCAAGATCAGCCTGGACAACACAGTGACACTCCATTTAAAAAAAAAAAAAAGACTTTAAGAACGCCCTCCTCCCTGTTGATGCAGGGCTTTGATGTTCCTTGGGGTTTTAGTGCAGGGTTCAATGCAGGAAGCACTGCCAGTGGTGGAAAGGCAGAAGTCCCATTTTTTGTCAGTTTTTTGGAATTGACCTGTAGACATGTGGAGACTGATCCAATAAACATCAGCGGTTTCAGTGCTTCAGTCTTAACAATCACACACCAATAAATCTTTAGCACCAAGGAAAACCTTCTTGACTTCTTGCTCCTCTGCTTGTGGACGTTTTGGCTCCAACACAAAGGGATGTCTAGCATAGGAAGTAGGTTCTTAATATACAGACTGTGGTGAAACTGTGAACCCTCATGTCTTACTCCTTACAAGTTTGTATGAAGGTATCAAAAAGTTTGATACCAAAGAATGTTCAATAAAACGAGCACGCTGTGTGAACATAAACAAAAAAGGGAAATGGCTATCTCAGTCATACTTATATTTATATACATTTTTTTCTTAAAACAAACAGGAACATAAAATACCTAAACAATAAATAAGTTTAAGACTAAACAATGAAAGATAATATTATTTCAACTTTATTTGTTTCATTTGAGAAATTAAGCAAAAAGAAAATAAAGAATATAATTAACACCCCTTGAACCATCACCCAGAATGAACTGATAACATTTTGCTATATTTGCTTTTTAAAATTTAAATTAGGTTAAAAGTTTTTGGCAATGCTGGAGATCTAACCTAGGGCCTTGTGCACAATAGGCAAGTGCTCCACCACTGAGTTACATCCCCACACATGCTTTTATTTTTAAACAGAAATAACTGGGCAACAACAAAGATGAAGCTGACATCCCCTTGGTCCCCCTCCTCAATCCCAGTCCCTTCACCCACTCCTCCCCAGGCTGCTGTGACTTCAGTGTATCTTTCAGCCATTTAAAAATGCGAGAGCATATATATGTACCAAGGAATAATATATAGTACTGATACATAGTTTAAAAATGTACATGTGTGTTATGTAACACATATTCTGCAACTTGCTTTATCATTCACTGTTGTGTGTTTAGAGCTCTGTGATTATATATGTGCATACATTTCACTATATGAAAATATCATATTTTATTTATGTGTTCCTCTGTTGATGGGCAATCAAGTTGCTTTAATTATTATTATTATTTTTGCTATAGTAACAATCCTGCAATGAATACTTGTCCACATCTCCTTGTGCACATGTGCTGGAGTTTCTCTAGGATGTGTGTCTAGAAGCAGAACTGCCCAGTTGCAAGGTACATACATTTCCAACCTTACAACACATACCAATTGGCTCTCCCACTGGTAATGGCCCCATTTTCCTCATGCTATACCTGATGCTTTCAGGCTTAAGAACTGTTGTCTATCTAAAATCTTAGACAAGGGCCAGACACAGTGGTGCATGCTTGTAATCCCAGTACTTGGGAGGCTGTGACAGGAAGATCGTAGGTTCTAGGACAGCCTCAGCAAGGTAGCAAGACTCTCAGCAACCTAGTGAGACCCTGTTTCAAAAACAAAAACAAACAAAAAATAAATAAATAAAAAAGGGCTGGGGGTGTACCTTGGAGGTAGAATGCCCCCGGGTTCAATCTCTAGTAACACACACACACACACACCACCACCACCACCACCACCACCAACAACAACAACAACAGCAACACCAACACCAACAACCAAACTAGGGCTGGGGGGGGGGTCTAGCTCAGAGGTAGAATGCTCCTGGGTTCAGTCCCCAGTAACCCCCCACCCCACCCAAATGTAGATAGAAACTTTATCTTTTTTTTTTTTCATTGAGTCAGCAAGAACTATCTTTTTTAGTCAATCCAGGGGTTGCTATAAAATATAACACAGAGTAGGCATTGCTTTAAACACTTTGTGTCCAATTTACTCCCCTTATACTCCATTCATTCTCCAATCCATGGATGACAAACCAAGGCTCAGAGAGATCAAGTCACACAGTATTTTGGCTCAGTGTAAAGAATGTTTCCAATAGCCAGTGCTTCCCAAAGCCTGGGAAGATGGGATTCCATGGGGAGGGTGATCTTCTAGTGTTAGGGGGTCACAGCAAGGGCTGGGCAGGGTGGTGGGGGATCTGGAACGTTGGTGCAGAGTGAATGGATGGTCTGGTTCTCTCTCTGAAATGTTGCTCAAGCAAAATGAGCTGGGCATGGTCGGAGAATGGGGCTTAGGAAGATTTACTATTGTGCCCCTGAAGGAAAGCAGTGCTAGAGATGACAATAAGGATGCAGGAAAGGCTAAGTCCCACCACTCTTCTCCCAGAAGGCCACGGTGTACACCAGGCACTTCGGGAGCCAGACTGCTTGGGTTCGAATGTCAGCTCTTCACTCAATGGCTATGTGTGTGGTCTTGGTGGTAGCTGACCTTCTGAGGTCTCAGTTTCCTCAACTGTGAAGTAGATAATAGTATCTACTTCACAAAATTGTTGTGTGGCCCTAAATGTGATGATACATTAAAAAAGTTTGGTACTAAGTCCAGGATATAGAAAGTGCAGTAAAGCCGGGTGTGGTGGCACACGCTTGTAATCCCAGTACTTGCGAGGCGAAGACCGGAGGATCCGGGTTCGTGGCCAGCCTCAGCTACTTAGTGAGGCCCTCAGCAACTTCGTGAGACCTGGTTTCAAAATAAAGGATAAAAAATAGGGCCTGGGGTGTAGCTCGGAGGTAGAACGCCCCTGGGTTCAATCCCTGGTACCGCAAAAAAAAAAAAAAAGAAGGTGCAGTAAATGTTATTGTTACCAGCTGTGCAATCTTGGGCAATTTTCTGAATTTCCCATACTTTAGTTTACTATCTACAAAATTAGTTTAACAATATCAAGTGAGATAAGGCATATACATGGTTATCATAGTATCTGCTATATTGCAAGACTGTTATCAACACTGTCAACATTAAAGATAACAGCTAATATTTACAAGCACTCACTATGTGCATATAAACATACAACTCTGTTCTAAGTGCTCAGTGCATGTTAACTCAATCCCTGAAATATCTCTATGAAATAGGTAATAATGTCTAGCAATAACTATCATTAATGCTGTCATCAGTATAATACAGGTTGTTTTTGTTTCATTTTATATCCTCTTCTACCCATGAAAGAGAAAAGAAGGAAAAGAGGAAAATAGGCAGAAGTCATTATTATACCAGAAAACAAAATAAAACCAAACAAAACCCCCCCAAAAATAAACCCACTTCTCTGGTCTGGGTTTGGAGAGAACCTATATTTGTTCCTTCATTCATGTTCCAGAATTTGAAAAGGGTTGGGGAAAATGTATTTGAGGATGGAAGCTGGAATTTGCCACTTTGAGGGTTTAGTCTCTCTTCTGTCCTGTTGTTTGGACTGCCATTCATTTCCACTGAGCTCTCTTTGTTTTTAATCATTTTTTATAATTTACAAAGTTCAGTTTGGAATTTCCTTCTATTGTCACAGACCCATTTGCGTCCTCCTGCCAGTGTGATGCCGTCTTCACACTAAATGGTATATGCGTGTTTACATACAGTAAAATTTACTCACTTGGGCTGCATGGGGGAAAACCCCTAGCTTTTCCAGAAATTTGGTTATCGATGTGTTCTCTAATGTGGAGTCCTGTCAGGTATGGTTTTAGTAAACAGGCATGGTTTAGGCTTCATTAATGACAGCTACCTTCAACTTTTGCGCTTAAGTTAAAGGATTTAAGAGTAGCTTGTTTATTTATTATGTGAATCGAGTGTCTCGAAGTTCACATTAAAGGTTAATTCACACGAAACATTAGATTGGCTGGCCATTTCTTCCTGGTCAATCTAATAAAAGTTCCAAGGATCACCAATACTAAGTGAAGTTCAAGTCACGGAGGTCCTTCTTTGTCCACAGCCCAGAGTCTGCGCCCCCCACGGGATCACAGCACATTCAGGCTGTAGCTGGAGAGAGGCGCGTGGTTCACATGTGGATCAAATCTCCAGACTGCGCATGGTTTTACATGTCCCAATAACCATGCGCTCAGGCCACGGCTGCATCTCATCTTGCTGTGTGGCAAGGACTTAGCTGGTTGCGAGTGTGTACATTGTTGCTTTGTTTCTTATTTTAAGAATTATTGCGGATCTAAAAATAGAAGTTTTTCTTTAAAAATAGTTTCCTTAAAAACACTAGCCAGAACCCCCACACTGAGCTGATGCTGTGCTGGCTGTCTCTGTTTAATTCTCCTCCTCCTCCTCCTCCTCCTCTTCCTTCTCCTCTCCTCC